>VWYP01010951.1:47823-82606 GCA_013400435.1 Pycnonotus jocosus | reverse complement strand
CCCTCCCTCCCTCCCTCCCCACTGCCTTCTTCAACCCAGTCACTCAGTTAGAGGTCTTCTAGGTCTTCTACTAAAGAAAAAAAAAAAACAAAAAAACAAAAAAATATTTTCCAAATATTCATGCTCTGCACATCACTGAAAAGCTTCTCATCTCCTGGATATACACAGATTATAGCTCCATTAATCAGAATACTTGATTCGTACAAACATTTCTTCCAACACTGACTTTAAAACAGCATTAATGGTTACATCAGTTAGTGTTGTTAAAAACATGTCAGATCTTCAAAATAGCAAGACAGATTTAAAAATAACTGATTTTCTTATCTTTTTGTTTATTTGTATGGTTGGTTTTGAGCCTTTAGAAATCTCATCTGTATGTCAAAATCTTTATTTGCATTACTGCTACTAAGTGAGAACTCAACTCAGGTGCTATAGAAACAGAACAATAAGGCAGCTTCTGGAGATCCTGATATCTAAAATTAGCTAATGAAAGGCAATTGAGTGAATATAAGGAAATACTGGACCATTATTGGTCTGTATTACAGTCTATTATCAACCCATAACAGATCTTCACACACTGCTGCCCAAATACTTCTTTAGATATTTTAAGTAGGATTTTCAAGAAGGATTATATGATAGACTGGTGTGTATATGGGGGAATTATTGCAAGAATGAGGGTCAGCATGAGAGAAAGCACAAAAGACTTTGTGTCCTTGAAATTTAACATGTCAGAGTTGCAGGTAAACATCATGGATCAGAGACAAAATTAATGTCTGGTTAATGAGAGGACATGCTAAAAGACTTGTGGGAATAGCAGGGAAAGAATATGATGATCTGGTTAGAATATGATGATCCCTCAAGCAGCTGCCTAGGATAGGACCCAAAATGTGTAAGGTTGTTTTTTTTAAAAAACAGCAGTCGTGTCATTATTGCCCTCCACTGACCAGCTCCATGACAGACTTTTTCTATATTTGATGCCAATGGTTTTTCAAAGAATTTCCTTCTTTGGTAGCTTTAGATAGTTTGAGGAAATATGTTTTCTTGTCCTTCTTTATGTGTACTCAGTACTTACAATGATTCTGAGGTGCATTTGTTAATTCTATTGAGGGTATTTTGTGGGAACACAAGAAGATGGTCCATAGAAAATCTCATTAGCATCATCACTTATCTTTGAACTTTAAAAGTAAACAGGCAGATAAATGTAGTCTGGCAGCTGCTAATTACTGGGTGACAATTTTCGGGCAGGAGGATGTTAAACTCAGGAAATTTCTATAGTACATTTAATTCATAGCAGGTAAGTGAAACACTTTGTGCTGAGCCTTAGTAGTGGATTCTGTCCTTTCATCCCAATTCTTACATTCTTTCCATGAAGTATCAATCCCTGGTGTTGATTGTTCAGAGAAACACTTTCAAAACAGCTTCCATTTTTGAAAATTCATTACCACAGATTTGGAGAAAGGCTTCTCATGATTTCTAAATGTATTAATCCCCAAAAGAGTTATTTTTAAGCCTTTCCTATGATTTTGGAGGTTTAACTCATGTTTTAATGATACCAGTTACAACATGTAGCAGCTTTAGAATAGCAAGTGTGTCTACTCTTTTAGAATTAACTTGAAAATAATTCCTATTTGAAAATTTATTTGGTCTCATAGGTCTGCTTCCAGAGATTTATTTTTACAAATAAGTGCAAATTCTGCAAATTAAAAAAGTTAGTTCAGAAAAGTATATTTTTTTTCAGGTTCTTTTTGCATTTGGAAGTGCCTACTTAAAAATCTGTTTCAAACACATGTGAATGTATGCTTTTCCCACCCTTACTACATGTTACATTATGTACCTTTGCATTGCTCTCAGACTTTTGTGGAGAATTTTAAAATATTTATTTTGCCTAGTATTAATAGTAACAACATCACCGGTAACTGAAATAGTCGTGTGTAGACAAAAGCAAGAAGGAAAACATGGAGAAGAGTGTTGGCATTTTTTTCTGTTTCACTCAAAACTCCCCAAAGAAATTATTTAAACCAGCAGTGGGAAACGTGCAACTCCAAGGGTGAAACTGGACAGGACTGAGTCTGTAACAACTTTTAGTGTAATCAGAATTTTGCTTACTGAGATTTGGCAGGGCTACACCCTATGTTTTAATTTAAATTCAGTATTAATATCCTAGGGTCACAGTATTTGTAAGGCATGCCCTGGATGAACGTGTGCACTGCCGTGTGTTATCTTTCAGGATGCCCTGGAGCGCCGCCCCTCTCACGGAGCCTCGGGCTGTGTTGTGCTGTGTGGATCAAACCTCAGGCCCCTGGGCCATCTCAGGAATGCACATCAGTTGTGAAGCCCTCAGGGATACCGACTGCTGAAGTCACCTTGCCACAGACCCAGAGAGATTCTTCTAAAATTCACCTGCAGGGCTTGTGTTTCCCCTGGCTGGGCTGTTCCCTCACCCTGTGTCACCATCCCTACCCACCACAGCCGTTCAGTCTCTGCACTTGGCCATAACCCAGCCTGCTGACATGAGGGGAGGAGAGTAACATCTGCAGAGGAAACTCAGTCTTTCTAGTACCCAGTTGTAAATATCTCTGCAGTGGCAATGTTTGTGAGAACAAGCACATCCTGAAGGGTCACTTCTCAAGCCTCAGGTCATGCTGAGCCACATCCTTCCAGTCAATAGCTCAGCTGTATCCAAAGACTACTCAATGGAGGTACCCCTACACAGACATGGCTTTTTGGTCCTACTCTAAACCTGCAGTTCCAGATCACCAATGAAAATAGGCAAGGTCAGCAGTCTGTAAGCCACTTTTGCACTCATCAGACCATATTCAATACACTGCTCTGTTGTGTTGGATCCCTAATGTATAGTTTGTAAGTTCTCAGCTCTTCTGAGAAACTAAAGAATTACAATTCAGTGCCAGAATCAGCAAAGTTTCAGGTGACAGCAATTACATGGAAGACAACTGGATGGTGTTTAGGAATGAAGAGACATTAGTTCCCATGAGGACAAAATGAAAAGATGAGGAATATTCTCAGATTCAAGAATTTTTAGAAAGAAAAAAAAGAACTTGTACTTCTGTCAAACAAAGCATTTTTATTCATCTCATAAATCTGCTGTAAAGGACCAATTCCTGAAACTCAGTTCAGAAAACAGGAGTGCTCTGTTGCCCCACTGGAATTTAAAAACTTGAAATTGGTCTGTCTTGAAAAAGTTACTTAGAATACTGCAAAACCCTAAGAAATGAAATTCGATAGACAAAGTCTACCTAAAAAAGAGAACTAAGACTGAAGTTCACCTGGCTTTAACATGGAAAACAAGCATAGAAATTCAAATTTTCCCCATTGTAATAAGGCATGGCTCAAAACAAAGTATAATTTAAGCAAAAGAGCATAGCTCTATTTTGTTTCCCAGAGTCAGGCTTGCAATCAAGAGTGTAGCACATAAGATCAAGCACTTCATGAATTCTGCTAAATAAAATATGATGATCTTTAAATCGGAGAATACATCTAGAAACAAAAATAAGTCTACTAGCCTGGTATCTTCTATCCTTGTGTGGTAAAGTTCTCACTTATTCAAACATGTGCAAGATAACAGCCTTGAATGGGAGTATCTGACAGTGATGAACTTTAAGCAACATGCTGTGGTGGAAGGTGTCTGTGCCCTTGTCAGGGGCACTGAAACTGGGTGCTCTTTAAGGTCTTCTCCAGCCCAAACTTATTCTATGATTATATGAACTAGCTGCCTTGGATGCCTTTCGGGGACTATCCTTTGCTACATTTTTTTGCTTGCTTGCATCTGATGATCTGGAATCCATGGAAAATGGTAGGAAATTAGTTTACTTGGTGGGACAACTTCTTGGTGGTAGGGAACATGGCAGGTCGTAGGCAGTACAAAAAGGAACTCTCTTCAGAGCGGTGGTTCTGCTCTTGAATTTTGCCTGAACAAGATCATAGTGCAGAGGTGTTCTTAACTACTGACACTTGTACTTGGCTATTTGGCATTCCAGGCTTACAAAAGGCCTGCATCCTCCTGAGGCCTGCATCCTCCTGAGGGAACTGCTCATAGCTGCTCTGAGTGATAGGGAAAGACCCTAGGGAGTCTGTACAGCTGGGGCTGGCCGCTGCCTAAGCAGGCTCAGGCAGAAGGATTCGGTGAAGTTATACTGAGAAGACATAGTTTGTATAGCATGGCACTGTGACTAAATGGGTAGACTGGAATAGATTGTTTCACTGGAAGAGACCAGGGTGACCATCTCTCTAACTGTCTGACCGCCACAGCTGACATTAAATGTCATTAAACAACATTGAATGTTGTTAAGGATGGTGTCTGAACACCTCTTAGACACTGACAGGATCATGGCATTGATTGTCTCTCAAGGAAGCCTGTTTCAGTGTTTGACCACCCTCAGAATAAAAAAATGCTTTGTGATGTCTTGTCTGAACCTCCCCTGGTGCAGCTTGGAACCATTCCTGTATGTCCTGTTGCTGCATCCCAGGGAGAAGAGCTTATCATCTCCCTCTCTCCCCATGTCCATTCCTCAGGAAGGTTTAAAGAGCAATGGATTCGCCCCTCAGCTGCCTTTGCTCCAAACTAGACAAAGCCAGTGTCCTCAGCCACTCTGTGCAGGACATGCCTTCCAGCCTTTTCACCAGCCTTGGTGCCTCGCTTTGCTAATTATGGCTGCTTCAGTCACAATGACTCTGCACTTTGTAGATTTGAATTTAGCATTTCGTGGGTTTTAAGCACATCATTTTATTTCCTGTGCTGTCATCTAAAAATAACTGTGCAGTCTGCTCTCATCACACTTGCCATAGTACCATAGTCTTAACTTTGCTCACATCTTACCTGTATATGCACAATCTGAGCCGTTACCCTCCAACACTAGTAGCTAGTCATTTTAAAATGCAGTCCTGAGTATGGAATTGCTGCCAGGCATTTTCAGAACTCAAGGGGAGATCTAGCAGTATTCCTGCAGTTGCAGGACAATGGATGTAGGGACTATCCTTGGATAATGTGGTTCAGTGTTAAGTTAGACTAATAGACAATGGAGTTTCTTAGAGTACAATTTTAATGTTTTGAAGTACATAACAGAAGTATGTGGGAAATGGTGAACAGGTGAAGAAGCAAAGCATGTGGATTCAAATAATCTCTGAGGCTGTTTCAAGAACAGCACAGGCGCTTAGGCAGCAGAAAAATGTGCATGTCAGAAATGAATAGATTAGCTACCACCTAAAGGCTTGTAGACTTCAGAGAGAAAACAGAATGAACTAAACCTAAATCAATAGAGCAAGATGTGTATTAATTTTCCAGTCTTCCTTATTACTTGTTAAATACAGTTTAAGGAAACAAAATAATTTCATTAAACAGGGAGAATTGAGATAACTAACTAACCAACTTTAACTCTTTGAAGACAACTTTTATAATGGTAATAATAAATTCACCACAGGCAAAACATTCTAGCTTTGAACTTTATCTGTGCAATCATTATTTTGCCACTAAAGAGAAGACCAAAAAAATCAAATGTTTATTTATGAGGCATTTATTGTGGATAAAGAATGAAATCATAATCATGAATTGTATATAAAACATTTCTGAAAAATGGAAATAACACAAAAAACACTGAGAAGATACAGATTTGTCCGAAGCACTGCATTATATACACTGTTAATGTTTGCTAAGTAACAGACAATCTGAATGAGGCTCACACGGTCTTCAATATGTACAAAGCCCCAGAGTGTTGTAACAAAGACCCCCTTTCATTGGTGTTATCAGCAGCTGATCCCTACTGAGCTTTGTGGGATTAGTGGCAGACAGTGACGAACTTCAGTAGAAATGTACAGACTTTTGGATGCCACAAAGCTCAGTCCTTTTACATCAGCTTTATTTATGTTTGAACTGAGTTACACGCACTCTCTTTAAGGTATCTGATAGATTTTCTTTTGGTATCACTATATATATATCTAAAAGACAGTGAAAAGTGGTAATGAGCACACAGTTCTCAGTGGCTAAAAGAATGTGTCATCAGTACCCAAAGGAAAAAGAGAAAACAATCCATTGTTAAAGTCCAGATAGGATTAAAAACGTATATAATCGTGATGTGCATTAAAATAACAACAGCAAAAAATACTATTACCTCAAAAATTCATTTAAATAGTCCATCCAGAAAATACTAACACTTAGAACCCAAGGATATGTAATAAATACCCTGTGCTGCAAGTAATTAACTTTTCATGCCTCAGCACAAAAGGCTCTGAGCATATTATCAATGAAGTGAAACAAATCACGTGCCAGCGTGTTGCTTGGTGTGTAGGAGATGAGTAAAAATAATTTTTTTTAATCTTTCATTCATGCTAACATAAACATTTACAATATTGTATGAAGGATACAAAAAAATAAACACCAATAACTGACATTAAGAATTCAAATGCAGTAGTGCTTGGATGCAGCACAGTTGCTTACTGTGATGCATGTAAGGAGCCTTAGGGCAGCCCCTTAATTCCTCTGCATTAGCATCCCAAGTAGCAGCCCATGAAGGAAATCTGGCTCCACAGAACTAGACTGTCCATATGGGTCAAAGTAAGCTGAGATGAGGATTTGCTTCACAATTGCTGCGTGCATGCATGGCAAGTTATGGGAAGTGTCTTCACCAGGCTGAGAGCTGATGCAATCCACTCCCTCCCGTGGTTTCTAAGCACCTCTGAAATGAGGCTACTCTGGTGTAAACTGCAAGCAACCTAATTTGATATTTATGGTTTTACAATCTAATTTTGTCCTGTAGGAGAATAATGAATTGTGCAAAATTTATTAAAAATTCCAGTATATGCTTCAAAGCACATATGCTATTTTGAAGGCAGCTCAGACTTTTTCTGATGCATTTTTTAAGTGTTAGAAAACTTGTTGACTATATACTACATTGTTTCATCTCTAACCAGGAAAAGAATTAGTGCAGTAATTGCAAAGCAATTTATGAGAGTCAATCAAGAGGTTTAATAAGGCATTCCAAGGAAATCACATGATTTCCATTCACATATTTTCATTATCTTTACACTTACAGACAACACAGCACTCTGTTTCCAAAGCTATTGTTTTGTGATAATGCTCATAAGAGAGCCATTACAGTGCGGAGTTGGTTTTGGCTGAAGGTAGAGATTTGGTTTACAATACTTATCTTTCTGAAAAAAAAATAATGAAAGAGAAAAAACCCAAAAAACTGAGGAAGTTCTCTAATGCAGGATGTCTGATTATCTGCCCAGATTGATCTGTGGTCCTTATGGCTTGAGTTGCTGTTTTTATTTTTCCACATACGCAACTGCAAAATTGGAACAGTGTAGGTACACTCTACCAATGAAAATTCTTAGTTTCCTACACTTAAACAAAAAACAGTCCAGATATTGGAAGCTCCTTTAAAAAAAAAATAAGATGTAGGAAAAGGATAAACATAGATGCAAACAATTTTTCAGCTTCAATAAATGTACTAAAAAAAAAAAAGGGAAACAAAAAAATGGAAGATAAAACAAAAAATAGAAAATAAAAATACTTAGCCCATATTTTCAAACCAGTTATACAGGAAAATTTATGGAAGCCTAGAAAATAGAGTTAATTTTCACATACATATATAATGAAATATAAAGTGCTTGTATGTTAAATATGTATCATACTGATGGAGTCTTTATAAATGTGTAAGAGAGAGATTTATTATTTATATTGCTCCAGGACTGTACTTGCTTCTTTTCAGTAAAAAGCAGGAGGATGTGTCTGCTTCCTCAAAGAATATAAAATGCCTCTTAAGCAAATATATTGGATTCTGTACCTTTAAATTTGAAATAAGCTATTTTATGGGGATGGGATGGTGTGCAAAATGAAATGTAGCCATAATTGTTAAGGTTTGTGACATACTGTGTATGGCACAAGCTGTTATATCTATTCCTATATGCATTCAATTAAAGAACCCATTTCCAATGATGTCGTCTAGCACACTCCTGGGAACTAATCCAATGTCTTTAGCTATCTGTTTTACATGAAACCAATTATTGTAATATCTCTAATGTCTAAGTGGTATTGTCCTGAGTGCTATTTTCAGCATGGTCCAAAGTATTTATTTCAATGAGATTATCTATCTACTCTACAAATTTATTATGCTCTCAAGAATATCCATGGAGTCACATTAACATTTTTGTATTCCACAGCCAAATGTTCAAGCAAAGTCTAATATGAGATAAATAGTCAGCTGACTAAATTTAATGCTCTCCACTTCTGTTTACATAAAATGACCTCTTGCTGGTGCTTGACCTCTCTCTATCCTCATTTGGAGTTCCCTGTGACAGTCTACGTCCATTATGTGTTTTAATGCTCTGTTTTTCCCTGGTGCTGTGTGATGCTAGCTCAGCTCTGCTATAGACTGCAAGCACTGTCTGGAAAACTCTGGAAAAGTTAATTAAAACAGTGTTATAGGAGTTTGCAGAAGAAAATTCTGTCTCTAACTACCACAAAATATCATTGTTTTACAGCAATAATAGTATGTACCCACAGGCACTGAGGTCTCAGTTGTGCCATTATTTGACCACATGTCTGAGCTAGTGCAGTTCTCCTTTGTGCAATTTTGCCTTTCCAGAAATACAAGGGGGATAATTATCTAGTCCAAAAGAGTGTTTAGGCTTTGTGCATTAACATAATGCCTGTTTGTTGCAAAACAGTGTGTTGTTTTCATACACTATTGTTAGCAGGTTCTGACTTCCTATATGCATGACAAGTGCTGGGGTTTGTGGAGAACTTTGAACAACTGTGAGGCAGCCACACATCATTATGATTTCTGTTGCCATTGTCATGGTTTGTTACTGGTAGCTCACTTTGACTCCCTGGTATTGTGTAACGTGCTCTATGAGCTCTTCAGTGACCTTGTATAGCAGTCCTGCCTTGACCTCATTTTATTACAAAGTTTTGATTTATGCCAAGATTTTATAAAACTTAGCAACAGAACATGTGGAAAACTTAGATTCAGTGATGCTTTGAACTCCCTTTATTAGAGGAAAATAGCTAAAATGAGGTGGAATGACAAAACCCAGTACTTGCATCTGAAGCACAGGAAAAGGAGGTATGCAATGATTCAGTGGTAAGGTGCAGTGGGGTGACCTGTTTTTCATTTGAGTGAATTTACTGTATGTCTCACAAGGAACTTGCCAACAAAGATTTAAATAAAGGTGATGTTTTAGGATCTGTCTTGTTAAGGAGGTCCCAGGATGATTTAAAGCTTTTCAGATTAGATAAGTATATACGGCAAAGCGTGTTGTTTCAAAGGAAGAACATGAACTTGCTGGTATGACTGTGGTGAGGCAGCAGTAAAACTGCGGTGATGGAGGCATGCCTGCATGAGTAGCACAGTAAAGGTACCAGAGTAAAACTAAATATCTGTCTGGAAACTCATCTTGTAAGCTGCTCTTGTCACAGCTAGACAAGCCATTGCATGCCACACTCATTCTAGGATAAAATATCTCAATGGACTTTTATTTTCAGTCTGAGAAAAGAAAAGAAGAATTCTGCTCAGTGAATACTAAAAAAAATCTTCTGCCTTTGAATGGGCAGGACATATTAATTTTTTCAATCTCAGAAATCCTGAGATGTTTCTCCTTTCTGAGGAGTTTTCTGTCGGAAAAGCATGCAGTTATCCTTTCTTCCACTAGCACTGGATATCTATTTAGTCTGCAAACTGGAAATCAGCCTGAAGCTGAATTAGGCTTACAGACTCAGTATCAGTGGGAAATACACTTCTCTGTTGTCTCCTTCTGTCATATGCTTATCAAAACTGCTAACACATCAAGTGTATTTTGATATGCAACATATAAGAGAAACAGTAAATCCTTTGACTTTCATTTCATGCAGGATTGTGTAGAAACATAGCCAAACTGTAGATGCGTTTGATTTCATTTTCCTAATTCCTGTGAGGTAAATTCTTAAGCACTATCCTGCACTAACAACTTATTGAATTAAGCTTTCTCAGGCTGGTGGTGATGGTGATTTTCAGCTAAAGCTATAGGAAACATGCATTGGAACAAAAATTATACAGTGGCAGTTTTTAACAGAGAGGAAATGATTATTTATTGAATATTGCTGGAGAGGCTAAAATAGTGCAAATAAACAGAAGAGAAGACAAAGGACAAGGGAAGTACAGTCTACGAAGCTAATTTAAGCATATTTGAAACCTCTGCAAAATTCACATGAAAAATAAAAAGATTGCTTTATGATATTCTTCTCCACTTGGCCCAAATTCCTATGTTGCAGTAAAAAATCAGAATTTATCAGCACATTCATCAAGGATGAGTATACTGTTACATAGAGGATTCCTGATTTAAGATTAAGAAGTTACTAAGCACTTCCATGGTAAAAGAGCAGCTGAAGCACCAGCTGGCTTCATCCAAAAGAAAGCACATATACATACAGAGGAATTTGTTGGGTATTGTTTTGTTCTCTTTGGTTTTTCTTTACAAAAGGAGGCAGAAATATCACTTAGATAAATAAATAAATAAATAAATAAATATGGAATAGTGCACACCCCCAGAAGCCTGGTACTGGTGATCTGAGAAAAAGCTGAGAAAGCAGAAAGGATTTTTAATCAGGTTTTGAATGGGAAAGATTTGAGGATGGGAGCTATAGAATTATACACTAGTATTATGATTTTTCTTGTGTTTAGAAAAAGATAATCTGTTTGGAAATAAAGGGAAGAACCACAGCAATTGCCCTCAAATCAGTTCCCCCCTCTCCCTGGCAAAACCCCCTAGAACCCAGTAAACTGGTCAACCTTTTGAATCACAAGGCAATAAGAGTGTGTGTTTGGAAACAAGGGATAGGAAATATTAATAGGATCCAGAATAACCCTGCAGTGTACCAGGATGTCTGTTCTTCCAGGATTCATTTTACCACCAGAAAATCTGGAATCAGATGATCACAACTTGTATTCTACATTGTCATTCAGCACTGGGGTGTAAGCAATAGCAAAGCACTAAATGACATTTCAGCCTGTCCTTTGGGATGCAAAAAGCCAGGCACTGCTTCCAGGCTTCCTCCCCTTGTAGCACTGCATGAGCACACCCAGGCAGCTGAAATGACACAAACAGTGAGATTCAAGTGGGGAAATGCATCAGTAAAAGGACAAGCTAGGTGCTAAAGGACAGCAAAAAGTGGAAAAGCTCAGTGAAATTACTGTTTTCGTAGAGGAATTTAAATGAGGAGTAAAAATTGTTGAAAGAGTTCCTGTGCTGATCCTCTGTTTCATTGTTATCATTACTTTCAGATCAGATAATGCAGGTGGTTCAGTAAATTGGTTTGGTTGACAAAATAATTACTGTAACCATTCTGATGCTGTCTTAAAAGACAGGAGGTGATTCCAGAAACATTTTACTAGAATGTTACTTGTTAGTGCAACATGCTGAAAGACTCAAGGAGAACTCGATAAAGAACTTAATGTTATTTAGCAGTCTTAAATCCACAGAACAGTGCTCAAATAGGCGGCAACATATAATATATACAAAAGTACAATTGATGAAATCCTTCTGATTTTCATAAATATTTTTTATTTGAGTTAAATTAATTCAAGCAAATTATAATAAAGGTAATTAAAAGAATTGAATAATAATTTGAGGACTGAAGAGGAATGGTGTTAGGAATATGGATTGCAGAGTTATCTGGGCCCCTGATTTCTGAGCAGAATCCTTTCAGGGTGCTAAGAGAGGACTCTGATTACAGCAATATCCTTAACCAAATCCCTGTAATCCTCCTTCATATCTAATGAATCTCTTTATTGCTTTGTCTGCTCTAGGATCCAAATGCAATGATGTGTGTTAATTGTAAGATCATAAAAATTTAGTCAGAGGAGGCACAGGTCATCAATTTGTCCCAAGATTGTATCACCAGTTTCCTCACAGGCCTTGTTGGACCAGAGCCTAAGATCTTAGTCAGTGTAATTGCTGCAAACAGTGTAATTCCACTGCTCTGCTCCTCTCCACTAAAAAGTTCTGAAGACTGTTATGAGGCTTCCCTTTGTTTTTCCTCCAATGGATAAATATCCTTTATTCTTCAATTCCTTCCTTGTGTTTCTAGACCTCCAATTGCTTTTATGGCTCCCTCATGGTCTCTGCCTAGGTGATGATATCTTCTCTGCTTTTGTTGGAGAGAGAGCAGGTGATGGAGTGCCAGTGGCCAAGGGATCTCTGCACTTTGTGCCACATTCTGCTTTCCTGAATCTTCCTCCACCACCACACCATGGCATTTGTGCCCTACGTGTGGCAGTGGTTATATTTCCCCAGGACAGCAAGATTCCTTCTAGCACTGAAAAATCCTTCTGATTGAGGAACAGGGGATTTTAAGAGTCACTAGATGGGATGGACACAGAAGGACACATGACGGGATTCCAACCTTTCCAGTTCTCCATAGTCCCTCTGTCTTTCAGAGTCGCCATTGCCTTTGTGTAGCTCAGCCTTTGTTACATTTTAACAAATTCTGTTACACTTTAACAGCTCTGGGTTGGCCGCACTTTTGCCAAGCAGAAGAATTGCAAGAGTAATTTGGAGGATTATTAACACGTTGTTGGGAATAATCAATGAACCAGCAGCTTGGGGGATCTGGGCCTTGCCAGCCCTATGCCAGATCTGGTGGAGGCTGAGGGTGGGTGCAGGAACAACACCTTAAAAAAGACTAGGAGCAAGATTTGCAGAACACAGCTGTTCACTGGTTTCGCTCCAGCACATGCATAATTTCACAGCACAGCCAGCAGTGGTCAGGGATTGTGCACAGCACAGTCAATCAGGGCATTCTGCACAGTTTGCTCCTCCCATTTGTCCTGGGTGAGTGAACAAGCTGTGGCAGGCACAGGTGGTGACCGAGGCTCTGTTTGGACTTCTTGCTCTCTGTCTGGTGCCATCTGCTCCTTTTTGCTCCTGCAAATGCCTTGCACGAGACAGCACAGAAGCAGAATACTTTTCAAGTGAGTCTGAGATTTTTCTTCCCTTTGAGGAATATTCCTCTGACCTTCAGTGATCAAGCACATTTTCTACAGCCATCTATGGATGCTCATCCCACAGCTGACACCTCTTTTCTCATGGGATGATTTCAGAGGGGGAGTCCCTTTATTCACATGGCTACAGTGACTTCCTAAAGCCTTAGTTGAGGCCTCTTTCTGTTTACAGTGCTATGGCACCTGGAGCTGATCACATCTGAACTGCTGAGTTCCTGCTGCCCCACTCAGCCCCCTCACATTGCACAAGCTCATAGAATTATGTGGTGAGCTGACGCTGAGAGCTGCTCTGATGAAAAATAATCACTTGGCAGAGCCAGCTGTCAGCCCCCTGAACTGTCTCAGCATGGGGTTGAATTAGAAGCAGTGGCAGCAAAAATAAGAGGATGGACATGTAGTTGAGGACTCCTGCAGATAGCAGAACTACAGAAGTCCAGATTTAGTGCCCCTGATGGCTGCACAATTGCATTGTCCTTTGTGACGTGTGTGATGAGCTTTGAATCGTTCCATTCCTCTTCTCACAGCTCTCTGACTACTTCCAGGTAGCTATCCAGCCTACTGCTGCTGCTTAAGGTAGAGGTGAACATGGCATGTTGTTCATGTGGTAATAAATTGCAAATTATGATGATAAACATTGTATCTGTTACTAAGTGAGGTGGTAAATGTGGGTGATTGAGCAATGCATAGATCTCACATGATTGTGGAAACATGGCCTAAATATATAGGTTTCTATCACTTGCTCTGAATTCCCTCTAATGTTTCTTCTGATTTTTTTTTTTTCCCTATGAGTCCAAACCATTTTGAATTCTGATCCTGTCAGTCAATATCCTTTCAGTCTTCTGCAGTTTCATGTTGTCTGTAAATTTAATAGAAATGTTGCCTAGTCCATCATCCAGGTTACAAATGAAATTTTGAATGAAACTGGACCTTGGCCAGACTTCTGTAGCCCCAAGCTTGATAGAAAAAGGCTTCTTGATCAATCCCTCAATTTAAACAGCAGGTCCATTAATAACTACTCTTAGTGTATTGGTGTCCAATTAGATTTTGTACCTACCTTCCATTACTTTCAACTAAATGTCTTCTGAAATTCATCCCTCCCAACTACATCCCACCTTTGCTGTATTAATGGATTCCTATATACCAAGGTGATAAGCATTTTCAAGGACAGTTTATTTGACCTCTAAAGGCAGCTTAAGGCCACCTGAATACATAGTAGCTAATCTTCCCACAATGGTGGGAAATTAATATGGTGATTTCACAACAGAGTGACAATAAATAAATTACCTGTCACTGGTCTGCAATTTCTGTGAGCATTTGCAGAGTCTGGAAGTCAGCATCTTCCTCATCCCTTTCCTTCATGCCTGTGAATGAAAATATCTGTTGGCTTTTTTTCACAAAAAAAGCAAAAGAAACAGAGCCTCATTAGTGGTGGCTGTTCTCTATAGTTTTTCATCCAGCAAGGCAGTTTATTCTTTTCTTCGTGAAAGTGGGGCATGTATGTGGCATCCCCATTGCAGCAGATCACACACATTGTTTAAAACAGTAGCTACTTGCCCATTTTGCTAACTAGTTGAGGTTGCAAACCCAGCTCCTTCCACAATAAGCCTTTATATCTTAATGCTATGATATAGCATCTTCAGTGTTGTTCTTTGAAATACTCTGTTGTTCTTTCACCTCATTGTTTTATAGTTCCCTACTTTCTGCAGGCAAATGGCACTAAAGGGAAGGAGCTGGCAGGTAATTCCTGCCTCATGTGTACTCTCTGTTTAGACATTATTTTCACTGGTAAACAGAAAACCAAGGAAAAAGGTGCATGGCAGTGGAACTATAGAAATAATGTCAATTAATAATAGCTAAAGGAAGAGAAAAGGCCATTCAGTCTTTCCTTCCACATTATTCTGAGGAAAGCTTAACTGCAGGCTCAAGATCAATTAAATTCCATACATAAACCAGTTGCTATCTCTGCTTTTGCCCAGTGTCCAGTGCTTGCAGTAGGTTTTGTCTAGAGGCAGTGCTGGCTTTGCTTAGTGAGAAGGTATAAATTGAAGTGTGCACATGTATGCTGCCAGCCTTGAAGGCACAAAATCTCCTGTACACATAAGCAGACAAGCATCTAACTGAGTATAAAATATTTAATTTATGTTTGCTGTCACTGGATAGCATTTGTACGGTGATATAAGTTCACTGTGGTGATGGTATTAAGCTCAGAGAAGTTATTTGCTCTTCTTATACAAGAGAAATTGTAGAAATCATCAGATTTTTTCCCTTTCTAACCCAATTATTTTGTTGGTGGTGATAAAGGAGTCTCTGTAGTAAGATGGACAGAATTATGTCACAGCAACATGCTGTCAGTCTCTGAGTCTGCCAGATATTTCAGTTTTGACCTTTGCTGTCTGTAGTACTGGAATGAATTCTGACTGGACAGTACTTACCACTTTTAGTCTTCACAGAAATCTCTTAGCCAAACTGCTTGCTAATGGTAACATAGTGTCTGTTCATAACTTCTGTGGGTTTGAAGATTCTGTGGCACCATTGTAACAGAGCATGATAATGACTTTCAAATTGTGTTACACTTAGATGTTACATCTGGCAATCACTTAGCACATTGATACTATGTCAATATGGAACAGGGGATATGAATCCCCTTTGCCCTGCACCTTGCTAGGTAATACGTCTTGCTATCAAATCAAGGTAAATTTGATACAACTCTGATATTTAATATTTTATATACAATTTCTGGGATATAAATTAGTACCTCACCAGGAAGAGGTGCGAAACATCTGCAAAAGCAGAAAGGCTTTAAGGCTTGATCTTCCCTTGTGGCAGAAAGTCCATGGGGTGTGATACTGCATGTCTAATTTTGATTTAGAATTTTGGAAACTGCCTGAGAACTTCCAGAAAGATGTTGATACTACCCCACTATTTGGAAGTAGTAGGAAAAAATAACAGGAAAGACCCAGTCACCAACAGAAGACTACTGTCTTGAAACAGAGAAATTTAATCTGACAGCTTCAAATAAGAGCAGATTTCTCAGAAAAATGTTCAAGGTCTTTTTAAGGGGATGTCTCCTGGACAAGCATTAGGTTATTGTTCCCTGCAAGCAATCAGAGCCACAGTAAGGGCTTTGTGGGAGATCCTTTACAATATGCCTTGATTATAGAAAGATAAAGATGTATTTAAATCTGATTTTACTGCCTGAAAGAAGAAATAAAATGCTTGTGAGAAATTTATTCCTAAATTAAGTGAAATCCACCACAGTCTAATAGTTTTAATGTCAAGATATCTGCCCACAATCTAATCAGAGAGACGTTTTATCAAGCAAACAACATCTAACATTACTATGGCAGTGTCAGCCTACTCTTGCTTGAATGAAGCAGCCAATAAAGCTACATAGGATGTAATTTAAAAGTTTTCTAAGCTGCCTATTTCACAGATATGTTTAGTTTTTCTCCCGGTAGCTTCAGCCGGTCTTAGCTGCCTTGGTTGTTCCTGGATAGGGGTGCACCTGCGTACCCCCTGCCCAAGCAACTCCGGCAAAGCTCCCAGGCACAGGCAACACTTAGCAAGCTTTGTTATAGTGATATTCAGCTCTTAGCAGTGATCAGCTCTTTTGCAGTGATTCTCAGCTCATGAGCTTGCTAAGGTGCCTTAGCAGACGCAGGGAGAGAGAGGAGAAGCGCTGTATGAAGTTCCACAGATGAATCTTTATTAGCTTCCTCGGTGAAGGGTTTCAGAGACAGCACCTCTGCTGAGCTGGGGAAAAGTGGGGTTTTTATAGGGTGCCGAGGTTTTGAGAAGTGGTCCAATAGTATGAGTCAGGGTAGAAAGTGACCTATTGTCTTATAGGGAGATAAGAGAGGGTCTGAGCGCAGAGGAAGGGTTATTTTGGCCTAGTCACCATGATTAAGCATTTTTGCCCTTAGGCGACTGACTGCCAAAGAGGCCTATCAGGCCTCACGGCTGCAACAGATATGGAGATATTTCTCCCTTAAAGCAGAGGAAGTTAAAATATCAGTAACTGCTGTTGTAGGTTACCACCCTCCAGACTTTCTATGAATAAGATCTAAGATTTCAAGCTTTAAGCACTCATTAATTTTTTTATCTCCCAGTAACTACAGTATCCATTTTTTCCAAAAACTCTTTGAAGTCTCTCAGCACGTTTCTTCTTGAAATCCAGCTAGATAATTCTGATAAAATTGACTAATACTGGGAAGTTTGCCTTATGGATTTACACTTCTTTGTCAGTTTAGTTAAAAATCTGTTTGACCCAAAGCAACACAATACAACAATGATGCATCCCAGATGAGAAGGTGACGTGTAGAGAAGGAATCCTATAAGGAGGGTGTGATTAATTTTCAGAGTCATACTTCCTCTCCACAACCAACACTTACTCTCTTTGCTTAAACATTGAAGACCTTGGTTTGTTGTTTTCTTTTAGTTTTTTTAAATACTTATTTTTTCCCTAGATTTCAGGCTTTAAGATAAATCTACAAATTACATTAGGGTAGCAAACATATTTCAGCTACAAGCTTCCAAGCCTTTATTTTGAACAGTGATCTGCAGAAATGTTGTTTTAATACCACTTCCTCACAGACATTCTGGATACTCATGTCACTTATTTATTGTCGAAAAATATTTGAAACATCTTACAAAAAGATTTGGTCATTTGCCCACAGCCTAAACTTAATGTGGCTAAAGCTGTAAATATTGCTGGTTTTAGCCATTGCAATATATTAGAGACAGCCATTATGCTTTTAGCATTTGTTTTTATATGGTTTCTTACAGAGATGGAAGAGACTAATTTCTCTCCCAAGCATGGGAATAACAGATGGTGTCAGTCAGGTAGAACTGCCAGGGTGTGTATGAACAGACAGTCAAGAGACGAGAAGATTTACTTTGGAAACACAGAGGGGAACAACAGCCAAAATGTCCCTTTTCATAACTGCTTGGGCAAGAATTTTCTCCTTCCTTCTTCATCTTCTCCCTAGCCCAGGACAGTGGTTGGAAGTTATTTCAAAGGTATTCATATCCACCTTTAAATTTGAAAAGGAAATTTGGAACAAGGACCAGGCTGAATGTCTTGCAGGAGGGGCTTGTGTTCCCAAAACTTGAGCAAAATGGGCTCTCACTAAATATGTGAACTTTGCTTTTCCATTTAAAGGCTTGTGGTGGATGAGTAAAGTCTTTCAGTCTCTAAAATCTAAGAATATGTTCAAGTGCTCTCTTCCATAAACACTTTTCTGTGCTGCAGCAGAAACTTACTCTGATTGTAGAGTCTCGGTAGTTTTGTGTGGTATTTGCAGTCTACCAGAAATGTTCCTGTAGGGTGTTGGGGTCAGTGAGAAGCTGCTCATGAAACAAGTCACCATATGCCATGACATGTGAACATGTTAAGAAGTAGTGGCTCAGGATCCCATGCTAAGGCAGAACAGTTCTGGAAAACTTTAAAAAGGTGGAATAATTGACTGGACTTGAGGCAGCATCCTACAACACTTGGGTTTCTCACATTTAGATTTCCTTCTTCAGAGAGGTCTTGACTGAAGAAGTTATGTAAAAGCCAGTCTGTTTTCCAAGGCATTAGTTCACAGAAAAATATTAAAAATTGGAATAGGCAAATCATTTCATAGCTTTTCCAATGACAAAAGGTTTTGTGAATCTCCACTCATAGAGCAATTTTTGTGAAAAGTGAAGCTGCTGAACCAAGTCTGGCAAGGCCCTTTCAGCTTTTGGTCATAGCTCTGCCCATTTCATATCTCCATCATCCATTCTTGAGCAGCTAAAAGGGTGTGAATTCCCATTGTGGAAACTCAACCTGGGACACCTCTATTTGTGCAGATATAGAACACAAGATGCCTGATCAGACCCTAGCCTGGTGGCTGCATGGTGATGGTGTTTGAAACAGATAGCTTTGTTGCAATACCTTCTCTCTAAAATGGCAAAATGTCAGGTTAAAAAGAGTATTTATAAGTGGAAATATTTTTTTAAAAAAATTCAAGTGAATAGTGGTTTTTTCTGCCTTTTTGAGTGGTTAATGTGTTAAGGAAGGAAGCATTTCATGGCTATGTAAAATGCCTGTTTATAATTCTTGTAATTATAATTATAATTCAAATATTTGAGAATTTCTCATTTTTACAAGCACTTGTAGTGACAGGACAAGGGGGAAGGGACTCAAAGTAAAAGAAAGTAGGTTTAGATTAAATATTAGAGGGAAGTTCATTGTGATGATGGTGAGGTACTGGAACAGGCTGCCCATGGAGGTTGTAGATGTCCCATCCTGGGAAGCGTTCAAAGCCAGGCTGGAGGGAGCTCTGAGCAACCTGATCTAGTGGGAGGTGCTCCTGCCCATGGCAAGGGGGTTGGAACTACATGGTCTTTAGAGTCACTTCAAACACATGCCATTCTGATTCTATGATCCTGTGATTTTAGAAATGTTCTGATTTAGAGCAAAATATTAAAAGGTCTCAGTTATTTTGTTTCTGACCAGCTCTAATTCTTTATCACATTTTTTGCACCTACATATGAGCAAAGCTTCTTTATTTTCAAGCAATTTTGTCAGATCCTTGAGGAAATTGCAAAATGAGTGAGGTGTGCATAATTTCCAAGCAGTCTGGAGCCTGTGACAGCAGTGCATGGGACAGCTTGGCCTTGAGCTGCAGGACAGCTGGGTTGCAGTCCATCTGCACCCCTCTGTTCTGACACTCAAGGTCATGGGACATCAAAAGTTTGCTGGTTATGGTTTCCCATGAGCCTTTCCACAGCAGTGGTCCCCTTCACACAGCTACTGGCCTTGAATTTCCTGCCTCCTCCTAAAGTCCCTCTTCCTCTGAAAAAGAAAGTGAACTTAGTCCCCATGGCATAGCGTGGGTAAGTGCCGGGATGATGGGAAGAGATGGAACTTTGGGCAGAAATTCAGGTATTAAGTGGCCTTTGTGGCAGGTTCATCAGAGGAGTTTGTCAAACACTGTTTGCTGCAGGAATTCTAGGGGCATTTAGATTGAGATGAACCAGGTCTGCTGGCTGTACTCTGGCTCTGTGCTGGGCTGGCTGCTGTTCTTGCTGGTTGCTGCAGGAAGGATGTTGCTCTTTCCACACCACTGCTCCAAAGCTCCTTGCAGCTGTTCCTGGAGACCAAAGTATCCTGTTTGTTATTACAATAAATTATATCCTTAAGTACAAAGGCACATGTGTAGAAGTAGAACAACTTTTCAAGTAAATGTGAGAAAAACAGGCCTTTGTGAGCAGGAACTTTTCTTCCATTGACAGCTGTCCCTCACCTTGGAGGTTTAATCTGCTCCAGTTTACCCAGAAAATTTATTCAAACTCTTGATCCAACAAAAAATCAAACCACGAAACCCAACCAAAACCAAACGCCACTCATACAAAACTCCTGAGGGACGCAAACTTCCAAAATTCCACTTCCAGAAATCCCCTAGTGCTTTGGCACTAAGCAGTGGTGTGTGGGAAACAGGAGCTGAGACCTTTTGGGAGGTTGCACACATATCTTGTCTCTGCTTCCACTGCTTCCTGAGGACCCTGGCACTCCTGGAGCCACAACAAACCCTGAAAAACCCTGATACTTCAGGGTTTATATTAACATCTTGGTGTCTTGGGAATACAAAGATTTTTTTTTTTTTAAAGACCTTTAAGACCTTACGCTTTATTGGCATGAGGATTTATAGCTCTGTCAGTAGCATTAGTCACAATATTTTGGGGTTTTTTTTCAGTAACTGATAAAAGTTCTGCTTTCAGATTTGAACTGCAGCTGAAAACCACACTAATGCAAAGAATGGTTTCAGTGATGGGTGGGAAAAACAGGGATTACCCAGGCTACTGGAAAAACTTACTGCATCCTGCAGTCAAATTCCTCATGAAGTCAAAGGCGAAAGCAGAGGCTTTCAGTGATTATAAATTAGCCTGGCAACAATAACTTTAATTATGGTACAGCCACAAGAAAGTCCTCAGTCCACTTCATTCTTCCTTTCCAAAAGTCGGTTTAGATTTCTTCTGACAGATACATATCAAAGATCTTAAGAACAATTGAGTTCCCATTTCCTGCATGGGGCCTTAGTCTTGTAAAAATATTCATTGCACTCAAAGGTTATTTCTGTCTTGTTTTGACGCTACAGATTTAAAGAATGAGATCATTTCTGTTGAATGTCCAGCTGTTTAGAATCTGCATCTCTATTTTAGAAGCACAAGAGGAAAACAGAGTGTCTTTGCCAGAAAAACAATCAGATAATAAGACTGCATTCTGTTTAATTGGGAAAAAAAGAATTTGACATAATGCCTTGTGTGGATGAATCCATACTGACAAGAACTCCCAGGACCCAAAAATTGTTTAGTCTTGAAGTGACTGCCATTCTGTGTGTTGATTTAGTTTTACCTCTTGTACTGTATTTTTCCATCTTCATGCATAAGATATTCACTATATGCTACATTTGCATGTTGAGCTAATTTTACTTATTTTGTCACAGGACTTAGGACCATTGTTTATCTTCATCATGCCCAGTTCTTGGCCTGATAGAAGAGGAAGCTTAGATATCATTTTAGTTAAACGTTAGTTTCTGATCACAATCGCTACAGGAAAAAAAATATAAGCATAATGAACATCAGCCTAGAACTTCCACAGTATTTCTGTGCTACTCATCAACTGATGAGGGTTTTTTTAAAGCTGGGGACAAGCAGAAGAGTTTATGTGTTTTAGATCTTTACAGAATTAAAAAAAAAATAGTGGGAGTTAAGTAGAAGTTGCAACATGCAGCAAGACAATTATTCCAAATTTTACACCATGGGAAGGTGAAGGAGAAATGCCGTGGGGTTTGCTCAGTGGTTGATATACAGTCATTGCCTTGCTGTTGTGGTATGATTTGGATAGAATACAACACGGTCACTATATTATCAGAGAAATTATACTTTTCATCCCTTTACTATTCCCTTAGATTATTTCTTATTTAATCTTGTTTATGGGCTTTGAAATTAAAGAACTAATATAAGAGTTTGAGATACAAGAATTTTAATAATTTGAAAAAAATCAGGATGATGTTTGCAGCACAGTGTTTAATTATGGCAGAAGGCACTTTTCCTTTACATGGAGTTGTTCAGTTATGAATTCTGTGGTGGCTCTGGAGATGGAAAGAATGATTGAGCTTGAACTATAAAGCAAAAGACAGACACTGCTAATGCTGTACTGGGTGGTAAAGACAGACCTCATGGGAAAGCAAAGTATTCACACAAATACAATCACCATATAATCCATTAATTATTATTTAGACTATTTTCCACCAAAATCTTAATGCTGATAAATGAAAACAAATTCTGAGGCCATCCCAGCTGTTATGCCCTTACCCTTCTAAAGGGATACGTAGCTTTATTATGATTGCTGAAGACAGAAATACAAGTCTTACATTTGGTCTGCTTTGATGATGTCTTGATGACTTGCTACAGTGAGAAACATTTACGTGAAGATATACTGGAAATTAGGCAGAATTTCCTTCACAGACCTTTGGTATTTTTATAACTAAAGTGAAGTTGAAATTTAAAAAAGGTTAAGTTCCACTGAATATTTTTACTATGTTCCTACTCTATATATTGACAATTATAAATCCCCCTCTACTTGAAGAGGCTGACCCATTTTCCTGTTTTGCTGTCATCTGCATGAACTGAATTTTGCTCTTGAGTCTGCCACTGTCTCCTACTTACAAATTATCACAGTGGAACAATTGCTCTTAAATCCACAAAAGACTTTTTTTCTTTTACACGACACTGAATAATGTTAGTAACTTTCAGGCATCTGATGCCAAAAGAATAGCATAATTTAAAAAAAGGAAACAAAACTGTTCTCAAAGGGATAATTGGAGGCATGGGATGTGAATGTTAAGAGGATACAAACCACCCTTCATGTTACCTTCCTGTCCTGACACCTACAGAGAATGCAACATGCTCAAGTGCTTTTCAGCTCCTTGTTATCACACACCGCTGTATCACTACCATGTTAGAGTCATATCTTATGTCTTCTTGACCTCTGGTATAATATCCTTTGCCTCCTTCATAACTTTTCCTGTTGGAAAGCAGAGTTTGCCAGAGGACAGTGAGCCTTTGGTGAGGACCTGGGCATGGCCTGCTGGGTCAGGCCCCTCTCCATGCAACATCATTGCCAGCAGAGGCAGTGGGAGAAGGAGCAAGCATTTTCGCAGCACATCTTTGTAAACTGCTTTTACAGGTCTGAAGAGCAGCTGGAGAGAGTAACTTGGAAATCCAGAATGTGCCTTGACCTTTTCTGGGATGCAGATGTCGCAAAAGAAATAGGAAGAATATATATAAATTCTCTAAGTTCTTGATTGGAACTGATTTTTTTTTTTTTCCTGAAAGTTAACTAGCAGAAATTGCATTGGAAACAACATTGATCTTCCAATTGAAGACAAAAGTATATCATAATAGTTAATGTCTGAAGAGGATCTTGGGTTGTGTAGCCTGGAGGAGGCTTGGGAGTGACCTCATTGCTCTCTACAACTGCCTGAAAGGAGGATGTAGCCTGGTGGGGGTTGGTCTGTTCTCCAGGCAAGTGACAGGACAAGAGGACACAGCCTGAAGCTGTGGCAGGATAGTGTGCTCAGGCTGGACATCAGGAAGGATTTCTTCACTGAATGGCTTGTTAAGCATTGGAGCAGGCTGCCGTGGGAGATGGTTGAGTCACCATCCCTGGAAGTGTGCAAGAAGTGCCTGGACATGGCACTTAGTGCTGTGGTTTAATTCATATGGTGGTGTTTGGTCAAAGGTTAGTCTCAGGGTTCTTTTCCAGCATCAAGGATTTTATGATTCTATGATAAATCATAGAGACAAAACTTAAAAGATGCTTCAGCCACAAAAGGAAGGCTGTCTAAAAATCCCATAGGATTTCACACATGGGAAAGAGAAGGCAAAAAAAGGCAAAAAGTGATAAGTTTCAATTTGATGATCCATGTAAGCTGAGGCATCAAGCGGTGTCCAAATGGACACTTGATCCCATCCCCACGCCACCTCTTCCCATGCTGTCCCTTGCACTGGAGCTTCTCTGACCGCCTGGTGCCTGAGCTAAGGGAGCTGAACTGGCAAAAATACATTGACCTGTATTTTTTCAGTGAGTAGTGTGTTTTCTGTCAGTTTAGACTTTTTAACTGGCCTGTGATTTGATCAGGCAAGTAGTAGCTCAAGGGCCAAAGCCAAGGGTGGGTAAGAGGAGGCAGGCTGCATTTTTGCAGCTTTTCTGTGTTTGAAACTATACCCTTATATTCATTTATTTGAAAAGTATTTTGGTTTATAGTTCCACCATCATCAATCACAATAGAAAAACTTTCCTCCTCTAATTTAATTGTTAAATAATCTTTAAGGAGTGGGAAGCAGTAAACATTGCTGTGGTTGTAACTGCTACTTTCTTCTGTGTTAACTCGGGTTTTGTTTCCAATGCAAAAAATGTGAGAGCCTATAGCTGCAAGAGCCTTTAAAAATGTATTTTATCTCCCTTTTCTTTTTAATGGCTTGTGTCTTCTTCTGAATAAAAGCTCTTAAGTTAGCTTTTAAGAGGAGAATGATTCACAGAGCAATTGTGACAAATGTAAATCAATTTAATTCAAATTGTCATATTTTTATATGTCAAACTCTTTTGAGGTCGTAGTTTCTTAATCAGTACTGATAGTCTTCCCTGCATTTCTTCAAAGACTGCAGTACTGTTTGTGTTTTTCTTCCTTTTCCTGAAAACCATCTTGGAATAGTCATACAGACCACTAATAATCCTGTAATCTTTTATATTTATCTCTAGGATTTCCAGTGTCCACAGCAAGGATGTAAAGAACAAACCCAAGACAAGTCTACTAAGCCCAACCTAGGCTTGCTGCGTGCTAGAGCTGTGATCATTGTAGTCTTGTACAGGTTTTGTTTCATTACTGTATTCACCCTCATCAACTGCAAATAGTTTCTGAGATTCCTACCCTGTTCCATCCCAGTCCAAATCCAGCCTACTGTGAACTTTGCTGAAAAAACTCCTTTCCAAATTATAACAAGTTCTACCAGCTGGCAGCAGCCACCTTAGCTGCATGAACAATTTTAACAATATTTGTGTGTATTTCCGGCTTGGCTATGCCACCTCCTGAAACTCCATCTTTGCAAATGAAGGAGTGAAATATTGCTTAACATGCTCTGTGTATCACAGTAAGAAGCACTTTAAGCCTGTTCTTAGATCCTCTGATGAAAGGGGAGTTGGCTCTATAGATCTAAAATTCCTTTTAATGTACATTACCAGCTTGAGGACTTACACAGCCTCAGGCACCAAGAATTTGCTGTCTGCATCATCATAACTTGCAGAATATTTTCCAATATCACAAATGCAGCACAAAATCTTTCACAGCTTAATGAAAATACAGGATATTTCTGATGGAAGATAGAGCATACACTCAGTAAAGTGTATTTTTAAGCTGAAAGATATTTTTAATTGAAAGAAGAATATTAATTCAGAGATCAATAAAGATAGATAGATAGATAGATAATACATAGACGTTCCAGCATTAATAAATCCCTCCAAATCTATGTGTGCAGATATTTGTTCACTCTTGGCTCCGCCTCACCGTGTGACGAGCAGGAGTCGCCCATGGGCCTGATGCAGCAGTGCCTCTTAGTGATGGAAGTCAATTCTGCATTTAGCTACTAGGGAGCAGGAATACTTTTTCTTACCTTTCCGTTTCCTTGATTCCCAAGTCAAAGCAGACAAACATTTTAACATCCAACAACTTATACCTGAGAGTTATTGTTATTATTCAAAATAGCGTTCTTATGTTTATGGATAGGCATGCATTTGCAGCACAATCTCTCCTTTGGATTGTAGGTTGATTTTTTTTTTTTTTAAATTTCCATCTTAAATCTACTAAGGATGCTTTTTGATTACAAGGTGTTTGATTTGCTAACCAGTGGAATTTCCAAAGAGATTGCAGTCTGAGTTCTTTCGTCAGGATTTTTTCACCAGCTTAGCTGGCTGAAATTCAATAGAAACCTTTTATTTATACATAGGTATTGATATTGAAATACAACTTTTCAAACAACCTTTGCCTCTTGCTGGGTTTCAGTTTGATATCATCCTTTACAAGTGTGATGGAGAGCATCTTATTACGGGGAGACCTGATAAACATGAGTTCAAAAGACTCATGAAAGTGAAGGAAAAAAGGTACAAGTAGAGTGAAAGGTACTAAGTGAAACTCACTTAATTCAACATGGTCCCTACAATAAGAGTTGATTCTAAGTTTTTGATACAAATTACTCCAGTTAATTAATAAAAGGCGCATTTATTATTTTTAGAGTCACAATTGTAAACCTTTTATAAAATCCAGAATATTTCATTGGGAAAAACTGGTAGCCTGTATATCTTCCTTCCTATGCCCAGAAATACTTCATTTTACGCCAAGTATGTTTCAGAAAAAGTGATTCAACTGGTCGGATGGGGGACTATGACACTGAAGTCCCACACATGTGGGACTAACCCCTGAACATGCCTAAAGCCCTAAGTGGTTAATGCTGTCCTTCTTGTGTGCTTTTCAAACCTTAGCATTAGAAACTTCATTGTGTGCTGGTTTAGTGTTTCCTCTGGTTCCTTATCATCTCTGAGACTCCTTTCTGTCAGCCTGCTTTGGTCGGCGCTCCTGTCAGATGAGCTGGGTCGAGTCGTTCCGAGCAGCAGCGCGGGAGCCCCGGCCCTGCGGGCGCTGCGGGCGCTGCGGCCCGGCCGGCGCATGGAAACGCCTCAGCGCTTCTCCCCGCCCTCCCCTTTGGGATGGAGCGGGGACAGGTGCCATTGCAAGAGCTTTTGAAGCTGCTGGCAAATTGCAGCCACATTTGCCGGAAGGATTGGTGGTGTAACGCAAATCAGAAAGCAAGAGCATGCTGTCCAAGGTGAGAGATCTGATTTTCAGCAGCATTTTGTTTTTGCCAAAGCGCTTCTCCCTCTGGTCTCTGAAACCAAGAGAGGGAAGCAGTTGCTGTTGGAGGCCTCCAGAGGGAGATCCTGCCCATCTGAACCTGAATGCCCATCTGCTGGCTTAATTCCACACGGAATTCCTGAATGTTTAATGAAAGAAGAAGATCAGGGCGTGGAGGGGGAAGAACTGTGACCAAAGAACCAGCCGCAGCATGAGTTCACTTTAAATCGAGAGAGACTCTTACCTGGAAAAAACATCCCAATCCTTCAAGGGAAAGGCTAAAACCAGAGTTCACAGAACCCATAACCCATTATCTGGAGAGCTTATCATTAGGTCTGTAATCATTCATCATGAGAGAAAGTGGTATTGAATTATCAGTCTGGATATGTGGACCATATTGAATGCTAGCAATTCTTTACATAGCTCAAAGAAGCATACAGAGACATGGAGGAACAGCTGTGGTCACTAAAAGATGGTTCAAACCAGAAGGAAATCCCTGGAAAACCCAGAAGTGGATGTGTTTTGAATTCAGGGAGTTAAATTCACTGGAGTGTTGTTATTTCTATTTAAATGAAAAAATATAAATATGTTAGTGTTTTTGAGATGCCATTCTCCTGGGATGAGCACTGGTAAACAACCACATCTTCTCCAGAATGTTACTTGTACTGAACTGGCCTAGCAAGTGCAGAAGTGGCAGCAGTCTGAAGATCACAAGTGGGAGGGGATGCCAAGGAACGATGGCTGTCCATGGCAGATGTGATGAAGCCCCTGACTGGGCAGAACCACAGTTCTGCATGACATCTTAGCCATGGTGCCAGTCAAAAAACATCAGAAAAGATGGTCCCTACCAAATGTACTCAAGGGGGGGAAATAACCATGACCAAAACTACTGTTCTACACCAAAGAGCAGTACCAGGACCAGTTAGGATGGATGCAGAGGAAATGGAGGGGAAGACGCCAGGACTGTAAAGGGCCTGCACCTAAAAGGAAAGTCAAAAGGAGCTGTACTTGTTTCACCTGGTGAGAGGAGGATGAGGAGAGTGAGGAAAGGGTAAATTCAGTAGGAAAGAGGCAATAAATAACAGGTGAAATCCCATGCATAAGCATGAGGCTTTATTGATAACATATTGCTTAGTCATAAGGAGCTTGTGACATCATATGGCTACACTGATTAAATTGAAAACATTTTCTAGTTGTCTAGTACATCAACACATAAGGCAGCCTATGACACTTCAGAGAGAAAAAAATAAGTTATCAAGTAAACATAATGTAGAAAACCTGCTACATTCACAAAAAAATACAGAATGCAAAGTTTGGCAAATAATTCTAAAGCTGGGATTGAAAGCAGAAAAGTAAAAGTATTAACTATAAACTTTAAAACGTTATAAGAAAGTCCTGCTTTATGAAAATATTTATTTGTCAGTAGTTTTTACTATGAAAAATATTTGATACTGATAACACCCCACAAATCACAGCTGTGCTCTTGGGGTAGAAACACTAAACCTCAAAACCAGGCTGGTGAAAGCCAAAGACAAGTTATGTAAACTCCTTAACTAGCCCTCAGTCTAACATTCTTCATCATCTTAATTTTTCCTTTTAATTGGCAATCACCACTTTTAGGTCAGCCAGCTGGCAGCTGGGTTTTGCCCTGCAGTACCTAAGAATAGTTATGCTGCTTTGACTTCTCGCTTTGAAACTTCTTTTTCCTGAACATTTGATCCCTTACATGTGCTGACAGTTGAAGCCGGTTTGAGTCTCACTCTTGTGAGAATATTTCTTGAAGATTTGAGTATTACTACAAGATCTGTCACAGTGTGAAATGTAGCATGTCATGTTCCGGTTTAGAAATGACTTCTCTGAAAGCTGTGACCCTGATCCTGCACACACAAACACACACCAGGATGTTGATACTGGAATAACCCCAAAACCACTGGAATTGTCTCAGGTATAAAGCTATCCATAGAACCATATGCTTGTGAGTTGCTGACTACTGCAGACACATGTACTAGGATGATTATAATGCAATTGAATACACAATACAATCTAGCTTTGGTTTAATAAGGTGAAAACAAATAGATGAACAAGGTTCTTTTTTTACTCATGAGCTCTTGAAACCTGTCCTCAGCAGGTTTAAGTCCATTTAGAACAGAGTATCTGGCCCAAATATTTTATAACTTGGAAAGGGAAGTGAATTACAGAAAAAAATAAAAGGAGCAAAATGCATCAGAGCACTGAATCTGATAGGAACAGAGCGCTGAACTGATAGTGACAATATTTTTCTTGCTTCCACAAATAAGAAAGCTATGCCAAACTGAATGGAAGAACACAGATGTTTGTCACCATCTTAGCCCAGGTTAGGCAATCACAGAGATCAAGAAAACAGTAATTGGCCTGTGAATCCTTCATTCTTTATGTTGATAGACAGCTAGATAAACACCATAACTGTAATTAATTTAAGATAAAAAATAACTCAAATAATGAAACCAATAAGCTCCAATAATTCAATAATTATTTGGGCTATGATTAGGTCTGTTTATGGACAAATATAGTCAGACACTACAGCTGGCTGGCAGGACTGTAGGCTGCAATGCCTTGCTTGTGGCAGAGGTCTGTTTTGCTGGGTTGTAATGAATCAAGCTGAAGGTTGACTGGTTCAGACAATGCTTTTCCCAGTAGCAAGTGCTATATATCAAGTGTTTGGGCTTAGTATTTCTAAATAAATCAGTGTTTATTTAAGCTTCTAGGAACAGCCAAGTGTTGCTTATTTGTGAAACTTCAGTAGTCTGATTTCTTTAATTACTAAGAAAAAAAATTTAAATATTTAAATTTTAAAATATTTAAAATATTTAAGTATGCCAGTATTACATTTCATTTCCTTGGACTAGATGAACGTAGTTTTCTTTGAAGTGATAAGGAATCAAAGATCTGAAACCCATTCTGGTTTGCGTCCATGAGTCTCCATCAGCTGTTTCACCTTCTTCTGATCCAAGTAACATCACTGAGCTCTGGGCACTTGCCCTCAATTACACTGGGCTGAACATGTTAGAAGCAAACCATTGGTGTTGATTGAGCCAGAAACTGAAGTGAGGAAAGAGGAATCTCTGCATAAGAAAGTACAATCCTGAGGTTGTAATGGCCTGAAAGTGCAAGTTTTAGTTAGTGAAACCTCGGCCAATGTCCTGGAGCCCCTCCTGACGGACTTCAGACAGGGAAGACATGACTCTTCTGCAACTTCAAGCGCTGTTGCACTGCAGGGTGCTGATGTTTTGCTGTTTAAGAGCACTGCCCTGGGCTTCGGCGAGCGGGGCACCCTGCCAGCACAGACACTGCTGGAGCCGAGCTCAGCTCTGCACTGCAGCTCGCCCGGCCCCATCAGTGCAGTGCTGCTCCATCTCCTCATTCAGCTGCTTCTCACTGAGCTGCCCCGAGAGGGATCTGTCCTCTGCCAAGGGAGGTGAATGAGGAGCAAAACCCGGATGGCACTCGTGCTGCTGTGCATTTACCCAATCTATCTCTCCCCCACACAAGCACACACCTTAAGCATCTCTCTCTGAAACCCTTTCCCAGGCTGTCAGGCTGTACCTTTATCAGCCCAGACATGCTGCTCTGCACTGTCGACCTCTGTCCCAGCAACATTATGATGAAGATAGCAATTTGTTTTCTTGGCAGAGTTTCTGTGTGATGCAGTAGATAAATTACATCAATCAAACAGGCAATCCACCCATTCCAAGGGGATAATAAAAAACTGTAAGGACTGATGTATTGAACCAGGCCAGAGGTCCATCTAGATCATTAGTCTTCCCTGAAAGTGCCTGACACGAGGTGCTTGGGAAGCATGTGTGACTCCTCCCCAGCCCACCACCCATTCCTCAGCGATCTGCAACTGACTTGCTGAGAGATGACATCTTTCTTTTCACCACACTTGAAATTTTTCAAGTGTTTTTCTTCCATTAATCCAATTGCTTTATGAATGTGCATAATATTTTGAAATCCATGACAGCCTCTGAAAGTGTTCTGCAGCTTTTTGCTTTGGAGGCTTGCTTAATTTCCATTTTTTGTCTTAACCTTGCTCACCTTGTTTAATTAAAGGAAAGCCCGATATTTTTACTACTTTCTGACTAGTGATTTGTGGTGGCTAATTTAAGGAAGGTAGAGAAGGTACTGGGTGATTTAACAGGCAAATAAGTATTAAAAAAAGTCTAAAAATCCATGATGCTCAAAAAATTTTGTGTAGTGATAAGAAAAAAATGAAGGGAAGAAAATGAGAACTCTCTTTAGCTTGTGAAGAAAAATGTTGTCCAACAGCACAATGTATTCCTGCCTGAAATATTTAGTATGAGATTGGCTGTGTCTAAAAATGTACTGGACTGGAACCCTTAGGAAAGACTGAGTAAGGACATTCCCGCATTGGCATTAAATAGCTACTAGATGCTTTCTCTCTTTGTGGAGTTCCTTTATGTTCTTCCTTACATGAAAACCAAACTGCACATCTCATGTTTGTGTCCCTGCTCTTTTCTACTTTGGCATCTGGTCTACTTTAGGTTTAGTTCCATCAGTTTCAGATCAGGGTTATAAATGGATCATATGTTTTTTATCATCATTGGATGTATTACAGGAGGAAGTTTTAAATCCATTTATTGCATGTCCATTTTATCTCCCAATATCTAATAAAGATAGAGTTAGTTTAAGAAATGGTAGCAGAACAATTATCTGGTCAATACCTGCAGGGCATTAGCTCAGTTGGCTCCAGGTTCCTCTTGTCACAGTCAGGAAATTGTCCTCCCTCATGTCCCCTGGTCCTTCTAGCATCTGGACACACACATGGCAGTGGTATGGAAGCAACTTTTGCAGGGCTTTCTGTGCTGTAGGATTTTGCATCTCCTTCATACCCTCTAAGGACACCCAACATAATGCAAGAGGAAATAGTCAGGCTTTGCATCTGTGTGGATTTACTGCTTATTAAAACACCGGCATTTCTGGACATCAGATGCCCAGACTGGAAATCTAAGTAAGTTGGTAAAAATAAACAGGGCAGATAGAACCCAGTGCATTAGGTCTAATCCCGATGATAGCGTGGCGTGGCCTCATTTCACACTGGGAACTGGCAGAGGTAGCAGATAAGGAGAGAGTGGTGACAGATGCCAGTTGGCACCAGATGAGGAAGCCTGGGTTTATAGCCCACACTGTGAGTTAATAATGGCCACAAAAGAGGACACACAGACCAAATTGTATGCACTGGTGAGAAAGCTTCTTAAAAGTCAGTCTCAACAAATGAAAACTTTGTGTGCTCCACTGTAATGATTGTGCTGAACAGAATACATGTGCTGCTATGGATGCAATTGCCGAAAACCTTTTCAAAATTCCTTTAAATTTTCCCTTCCTTAAAAAAATCACATAAAATAGAGCTGAAAAAAATTTTACCTTTCTGAGTGAGTCTGGCTTACGAGTGCAACTTTTCAGTCTGTTATAGCAAAGAATAGTAACTGAACAGAAAACTGTGTTGGGATCCATCAGCTACAGAGTGTCTTTTTTAAAATTACTGAACCTCTACACACATAACTTTGTACTTCCTTTAAGAAGTGGTGTGCTTACAAATAGCTGACTAGGAGCAATCAAATGTCAACATACAGCTGTTCTGGTTTTTTAGAGTAAACAGGAAAATTTTAAAAGTTTTCATTCCTTACGTGGGGAGAATGAGGTGCCCTGCAAGGCAGCTTCCTTTGCTGCTGCTGTGTGAGGCTGTGCCTCTCACCCACATCACAGGGTAATGTGAGCAGAAGTCTAGTATGAAGTTCACTTGGAAATAAATGCTTGGAAGTGAGATGTGGGACACAGGATGTGCAAGTAAGTGTGATAAGTTATTACTAAAAGCAATAGAATGGAGAATTTTCATAGATATAAAAGCATCTATCTAAATGATCTGGGGTGAGATGTTGAGCAAATTGTTTAATCTTCTACAGTGGTTCAAAATGAGGATAATTATACTTACTCTATTGAATAAACTAATTAGAGATCTAAACATAGAAGCACAGTATGTTCCTAATGTGATTATCCTTAAGGAAGAAAGCATATCAGAGAGATAACTGGAAAGGGAAACAAAAGGAGTATCAGCCCTCAGTCTGGTGCCAAAGTGGCAGAAATGCCTCTGTGGCATTTAGATAAGGACTGCCATGAGAAGTTCATCAGGCACCTTCACAGCTCTCTTCTTCCTTCATCAGCATCAACTCATGTACCAGTGGCTGTCCAGGTGCCAGTAAACAAAATAGAAATGGAATCTTCTTCATCTGACTACTTGTTAATACCAGCATAGGTCAAACAACTCCATTGTTTCATCTTCTGATCCTCAACGGGCAGCATGTGCTCCTGTAAAGACAGCCCATCACCAACATCAGATAAAAGATATGAGGGGGATATTTGCTATATTTGGTAAGTCCAAGGGGATGTGAGAAGAGAGAAGAAGATGAAGTCAATAGTTTTGTTTTTTTTTTTTTTAAATAGCCTTCAAAATGCAATACAACATTGATACAGTGTGTATATATATATATGTCTATATACAGGAGTATGTGCTAAGTGAATATGTTGGTACCTAACTATTGTCTACACTTGATACTGATCAAGCATCCAACAAGAACAATCAGTGCCCTTCAGGTACTTGAGACTGAACACAGATCGGTAAGACCTCATAGTAGAGCTCAAATAGAAAAACAGAGATCAAAACAAAGCTGAACTGATGCCTTGGGAAGGCTGATGTGGAACAGAGACTGGACAGAGCTAGAGAATAAAGTAGATAATTATTAAAAGGCTTTTAAGGATACACCTTGGGCAGGACAAGAGCCTGGACAGAGCTACACTCAACAAGGTCTTAAAATGGTCACAAAATGGACGGCTCATCACAAGGTCTCACACTTTTGTAAGTTTTTGCCCATTTGCATATTGGGGTTTAAATTGTCCAATTACAGCTTCAGATTATGAAGTCCTGTCCTTCTTGTTTTCTCTCTTCAGTCCACCATTGTTCATGCTTTTGGGCCTGAAACTTGTACCCATTGTCCTTGGTCTCCATCTGGGAAAGGATTTGTTTTGTCTACCTACTCTGTGAAGAGAGCTTAACTAACTAACACTTAATCTGAGGCTCAGAACTACACCCCTAGGCAGCACAGAATCTGAAAAACATGAAAGCTAAAACTTAAGGCATCAAAACCTTTTTGCTACACAATACTCTCCATGTTACTCTTGGGTTCATTGCTCCATATTTAAAGAGGCTTAAACAAAGTCTTCATTATTTCTCCATATAGAATGCAGCACGCTAACCTCAAAAGCTTGAAAAAGGAGAGCATCTCCCAGTTTGGCTTTGACTGGCCTAATCTTCTCATTCCTTTTCTGACACATTACATTTAGATATGAAATACTAAAAGGTCAAGTTTTGGAAAGCATTACAGTACTCATGTGCCATTACAATACTCATGGGCTGGTAGCTCCTGTCAGTAAGGTTTTTGTTAGCATAGCAGAATTTCAGCTCTCCTCACTCTTTCAGTGAAATAAATGATTTGGGCATTTCTGTGTTACATAACTGGCTCTAGAACCAAGTCTTTAGTCAATAAAAACTCATCTGCTGCAAATTACATTTTCAGCTGGCAAAGCTCTGACAGTAATACAGGGCTTGGCTCAAGTAAACTGGGGTCTATCCCACCAACTCTTAGCTGCTAATACTATTTCTTTGCATTGTCCTTTCAGCTGCTGTCGTGGTGTGCCTTCTCTCGCCGTCTGCCCCGACCAGCCCAGGACACACTCACGGCAGGATGGGTACGGTTTGGTCTGCGGGCAGACTTCCCCGATCCCTAGTGGGGCCTTTTCTCC
>VWYP01010951.1:21320-47175 GCA_013400435.1 Pycnonotus jocosus | reverse complement strand
ACAAAGAACAAACCATAGTACATAGAACTGAGTACAACCACAGAAAAACATCATGAGATTAACAAAAACACGCCACCACATGCTGTCTCCAGAAAAAAAGCAGACGAACCTAAGTAGATTGTCTCCATCTCTACTCACTCCTCAAAAGAACATCTTGAGGTCAGTTCCCTAATGATTCTTGCTTTTTGTCAGAATACATGGGAAAGTATCTTAACATGAAACCATTGTTTGAATCTTGGTTCCAGGGTAAAAGTCATCCTGCAATGGGTTATGAGAAATAAGTACAGTATTCTGAGCAGATTTTTCTGAGTGGTCATAAAAATCCTTAGACTGCTAAATGCAAGACTGACCTATTTTCTTTTCTGCTTTCCTAAAATTCCATTTTTTTAAAAACAAGGTGGACAGAAGATTTGTTTTCAGAGATTTCTTGGTAGCTGTAATTCCTTGCTTTTTATTTTATGTTTTATTAAAGGCATGCAATAATCCCTCTACAATGCACTGCCTGTCAGGTTCAATTGCTTAATTAAGTTATTGTGGTGAAGTCATTAGAACTATAACAGTTTATATCAATTACCCATAGCCAGCCTGCCATTAGTAATAAAATCTTAGCATTTTATTTTGAAGTTTGGATGCTACCTTTCTGCTAGAGGGAAGAAATAATAACCTGACAATGTAATCGAAAGAGTTGGCTCCTTTTTATGGCCCAGTCAGTCTCCTCTCAGTGTCTGTGTATGTATGTCATTTCTTAATTACAACAGTAAACTGAAGAGAAATAAACAAAGAAATAGGAAACTGTTCATCAATAAACTTCATAATGTAGTGTATAACTGAATATTGGAGAATTACAAATAGTGCACCTATATGATTGCCAGACTAGGAATGATTTGAAAGGAATATGGATATCCACAGAAATCACAACATTTGCTAAATATTCCAAAGTTGCTTATGGCTATATGGCTTTTTCTCCAGGACTGAAGCTAAGTTTGAAATGAGCAAAGAAAGAATGAAAAAGGTTCACATAAAAATTCTTGGTAGGCACATCATTAATTAGATTCTACAACAAGAATGATACAGGTCATGTGCTCTTAAGAGCTTAAGGAAACAAAACCGGAGCATTGAAACTAATAGTTGCATTCACCTGTGGGAGAGGTGGCCAAATCCAGAAAAAACCCCAAGACCTAATATCTTCCATAATGCTCACATCTTATCCTCTGACCACTGCAGGTGTAGCACAGGGTATTCTCTCAACCAGCTGGAGCTGTTGTTCAGTAGCAAGTGGAGCTTTGGCATCAGAAAGAGAATATTCAGCATTTGGGCAGAATTTATGTATTTAAGATCCATATTAAAATTAAAATGGATAACAGTCTGTATAGGTAGACACTGTCAATAACAAATCAGCTCTAACAAGTTAAATAGCTGACATACAATGTTTTGGACAGCTTTTTGTGTCTCTTGTTTTACCACAAACTTCTTGTGCTTGCCACAAGGATTTTCACTGCTACAATATTTAGTTGATATAAATTAGAGCCTCTTTGAACTAAGAGGGTATGAATACCAAATATAACAAAATATTTCCTGAATGTTCTGTGAAAGCATAGAACAGCTGTCCATATTGCACAATCAGCTGCTGGTTTTGTCTCTCTGCTGGTCTACATTCTACTTCTTTTGCTTCAGTTCATGAATATAATTAGTATTATATTGAAAGAAAAAATAAGTTGCTGGAAATGACAAGTCCATGGAGTTTTTCAAGCATGAAGTCAGTGTTCTATGGTGCACACCACTTCCAAGTCAAGAGTTGTCCACTCTCGTGAAGCACTGTGCAGGAGAAGGGGCTACATAACTAAAAATGTCTTTTTAAAAAAACTATTAAGTAAAAATACATAGGTGTAAGATCCAGACATGATTGCATAACTATTTAAAAGGGTAGATTACATTTAGCAGAGGCCAATTCCATCTGTTTCAGTGGAGCTGCACAAGGGATGACTGACTGCTAGCTTCTAGGCAGGACTGGGTTGTCACCTTGCTTTTGCATGTCTTAAACTTGCATTCTGGTATTTTAGACTAGCCTTCTGATGTTTTAGAACTCTAAGCTGAGTTCCCATACTTTTTCATGTAAATAAGAAAATGTTTACTTTCTTTTGCTATGAGAAAAGCATTTGAGTGATTGGGATGGTCACCAATCAAAATCATGAGGTGACAAGCTTTTGGCCAATAATTGGCCACTTATGTACAGTGTATATAAATGGAGTCAGAAATTTGAATAAAGAGAATTTTTTCATGCTGACTCCGGACCATCTGCCTTGTCCTTTCCAAACTCCAGCGACAAATGCTGCACCAACAGTGCAACATCGGGTCTGCCTAAATAAATGGCCAGGAGAAATACCCTCTACCTTTCATGCCAATGAAACTGGTGCTAAATACAGTCTCACTATAAATAAGAAAAAATTGTAACACTGAGACCTTTTTGCAGATTCCTTGTTAATTTCTGTCAATTTTAACATCATGACATCATATTTGTGTTCTAATTTAGACAACACTGGGCAATCCTGTGGCACTTTAGGCAGGAGGTGATACTGCAATGATAGCATGACTCTCTCCAGCCTTCTTGTGAGTAAAGACTCCATACGTCTATAAATGATGGGTGCTGGAGGTGAATAGGAAGAACAAAGCCAGCTCTCCCTACATAGTCAGAACTGAGGGAAATGCTTTTTTCTCTTCTCCCTGCAAAATGGAATCCCAATCTGAAGGAGCTTCAGGTTCCATGCATTATAGTCAGGCACTGCCAATCACTGACCTTATCACTTAATCAATACTCACTCAGAGGAGGTCTAGGCTGAGTATTGGGAAAAGATTCTTCTCCCAGAGGGCAGTCAGGCACTGGAACAGGCTTCCCACAGAAGTGGTCACAGCAACAAGGCTGACAGAGTTCACAAAGTGTTTGGACAATGCTTTCAGGACCATGGTGTGACTTGGCCTTGTCCTGTGCAGGGCCAGAAGCTGGACTAATAATCCTTGCAAGTCTCTTCCAACTCAGGATATTCTAGTGATTCTATGAACACATTTTTAACAAGGAACATATATTCAACATTTCTCTTCAAACACGAGTGTAAATCTTTTTCAGGCAAAAAATACTGAGTTGGCTGAATTTGAATAGAAGTAGGGTAGAGAAAATACCCATCCTTATTACTCCAGTTTGATGATTGAACACACTTCAGAATTTAAATTATTTAAGCAGCTATACATTAATTTTTTAATCAGTCACCCTGAAGACTGCATAAAATTGCTACTCTCAAACATTAGAGAGAGAGGAAAGTTTTTGTCTTCATAGTGCAATGAAGCTTTGTAAGAAGCTTCCCACATCTGACTAACTCAAAGAGCAGGATTAACATTCCACTTCTGGGTTATCACTGGCAAATTACAGACAAATTCCAAATCTCTATCCAATCTACTCATCAGTCATCAAACTGGCTGAGAAATTGTTTGAGCTTTGGAGCTGGTCCATGGCTGAAGGGAACTGGTGAAGCCTGGAAACAGCTGGATTTGTTCAGCAACACGAGCCCATAGTGTGCTCCTCTTGAGCTGGCTTTAATATCCCTGTGCAGCACAAAGACTGATGGAGAGGAAATTGAAAATGTAAACCTAAATTTTATAGGCATCACTTGCTGAACAGAGTGCAAAGAAGTATTCCACAATTTAATATTGACAAATAAAGCAAGAGAATGAAAAGTCTTATTTGTACAGAAGGGAACAGCAGCTCTGAAGACACTGACCTTAAAAGTGGCTGCAAAGCAGCAGTTAGAGTGAATAACAATTATGGTGAATAACATCCACTAGTGTAGAAAGGCTGTGTCTCAAAGTATTCAAATACCAAATATATCAATGATGTATGAACTGGCAATATGATTGCTGGATCATGACTGGAATAATGGGCTAAACACTTCTTCCCATCGCACTCCAAGTATCTCACATTCTGTGTCTAAGAAATGAAAAGCACAGCTCAGCTGCACTGCTTGCAAATACTTGCCTGCACTATCCATGTACCTCAGGTTCTCCACCACTTAAGGACTACTAAACCAGCTGTCTACATCAAGAATTGCTCTCTTTATGTGCTGGACATGAAAGAAACGTGGGAATGCAAATGCTGACTGTTTGATTTGATAAAGTGCATTGTCCTTTCAAATACACAGTAGGTTTTCTTTTGACTCATTATATTTTTAGTTTTGTAATTGAATAATGTTAACTTTTGCAAGAATGCTTCATTCTTTAAGTATATTATCCACAGATGATCTGCTTATTTCTTTGGTAATTACCTCAAACAAGTAAATTAGAATCTGAAATGGTAGATACACAGCCATGTTAATAACTTACGTCATGGTTTTTGTTAAGAATAACCAAACTGATTAGTAATTGCAGTATATGACAACAAAGTGCTGACAACATACAAAAGGAACTACTAAAATTTTTAATTTAGGCTCTCAGTAACAAAAAATGCATACAGAATGCTGATGGAGAACTGCAGGAGTGTGATACAAAAGGGGAAGTTTCCATCATATTAGAAAACCCATCAAAAGACTTGATGCCAGATTTTATCTTGTTGATTGAATTCTTAGGAAAAAAGGCAATGGTTTGTGGAATATAATTAAATCAATCATATATTATTATAGTTCTCACACTGCATGATGACTCTGCTCATACAACATAAAGCCTGTGTATGAATGTGAGTTGTCTACACAGGACAGGGATTTGTGATTGTCACTGCCTTTCAGGCACTGGATTTCACTGTTTCACCCATGGCCATTACTGTTGCGAGGAACCGAGACTCATCCAAAATCCGCCTTTTTCTACCAGCCCTGTGCCATGCATCCTCCCCAGGGGAGCATATCCACCTTTCCTTGACAGCACTTGCTGCAATTCCAGGTCAGTAGGTGATTTGTAGGCATTGCATTCACCAAACTCTCTTTCCAAGCCTCTAACTTGTTTTTCACATCTCTGACTGTAGTGGCCTCAGGATGATAGAGTCAAGCAGTACTGCCCAAAGTTAACTCAAAGGTTAATGTATGGAACTGCTAAGAAATGCCCATAGAATTTGAAATATTGATGTGAATTCTGTAAAATGATAAAGAAACAACTTTGTTCTCATGGAATGTGAAAGAAACAAATGGCACCAAAGTTCTTGGGTAACCTAAACAACTCATCAGTGTTAGTGGACTTCTCTATGTCACTGGAAGATAAAGCTCATTTTGACTATTAACTGGCAAAAGTCAACACGAACAGTGGAATTGTTGGTATTAAATAGCATTCACCTTCTGTATCTATTGTTATATTGCTATTCCCAGGACATCTGTGATGATTCAAACATACAACACCTCAACAAGCAGCTATGTCTTATAATTGTACCAGAAATAAGAGCTAGTGTTAATATATACTTCTAAAGTGTTTCCACACAAAGAAGAGATTTCCTTATTTAGACAAAGCTAGAAGCTTTATTTATGTAGATGAATAGTTGCATTGAATTAGGGAAGATTATTTATCTGCATTTAACTAACCCCTAATTCTCAGCCACATGGTGTTGAGTGCGAATGGAGATCCTGCTGACCAAGATGCAGCAGGGCCTTGCAGTATTGACAGCCAAGTGACAATATTAATCACATTTATGTAACATCTCTTGTCTAAGTACCTCCAAGCACTTTACGAATGTTAACTAATGAGAAGCCTGCCCATGCTCTTTTTGAAGTCAGTGGCAGCTTTCCAGTTGTCCTCAAAGGGAGCAACGCAGGCTCTGAGCCTCATAATAATGTAAAAGTAGGTTAAGGATCTCTGTGTTCACTGGAGAAGAGAGGGATAGCGGAGCTGAGAAACAGAACCCAAAGAGCTTTTCTCTAACTGCAGGGCTGCCTTTCTCTGGGAGAAACTGTAAAATAATTTATTGGTGAGACCACAAAATGAACCATAAAGAAGGAGCTGCTCATAAAGGCTTAAGCTATTGTTGCCTTAGAATGTGACCTTTTTCTTATTCCAATAAGAGTAACTGGAGACAAAGCTGGGCTTCCAGGGATATCCCTCTACAATTGCTGCAATGGCCCTATAAAAACACGCTCCTTGGAAAGGCTTTCTTTTCTTGCTGGGGCATTTTCTACAGAGGTATACAGCATTTTGAGAAGTCTAGCTGCTTTATTTCTACATTTTTCGTGCCCATGACTGACCTGTTTGCACACCAGTGCTCTTGATTTCTTGAGCCACAGTAAGCAATTTTAGAAGGAAGTCAGTAAGTATCTGCACTTGCACTCTTAAGCACTTTCCTGGTAGCTGTCCTCAGCACTGATTCCCATTTCAGCCAAGTGCTCTGGTATCTCATCTTCATTCAAATTCTCACTGGCAGCCAGTGGTGACTCTTTTGTATCATATGCAGAGGTCCTCGCGGAGGCACGAGGGTCGTGGCTCTGCCAGAAGCTGCAGGCTTAACCATCATTTTTGCAAAGATAAATAGCATTTAGTGAAATGGCACCATTTCAGCAGTAACTGGAATACAGTCATAAAGAGGATGTTATCAGAGACAATAAATGAAAGGGGAGGATTTCACAGCCTAATTCAATGTTGTTTCAAAACAAAAAAGCCCCAACAATGCATCCAAAGGGAAGGAACCGGAAAACAGCCTGTAGTAATTTTCTTCTAGTCTCCCTGTATTTTAGAAGATTGAATTATTTTTTGTGGATGATCCTGCCAAGGAGGCTACAGCCTATTTCCAGACAGCTCTCCATTCAATACCCATGTGACATAGAAAATGTAGGCCCTGGAAGTTCCTGTGATGCCATGTGTGTTATGCTGTCCATGTGACTCAGCGAGGAGAACTGCTGTAGCAGGTTCCACCAATATAAATTAGATTATTTGGACCTTATAGAAGACATCTTCATAGAAATTGTCTCTGCTCAGCAGTGTGCAGAGTGAAGAATGGCTCATAAGTGTTAAGCATCACGTTCCAATTCATCCATAAAGAAGATTTAAATGGGCACTTCTTGCGGGTACAGACAGGACCATCTTCCTGCCTTACCCATCACATCATTCCTTTTCTTTTAATATATTCTAAATGGCATCAGCTCTAGAGATGTAAAAGTTACTTATCTCTGCAACACGATCCCTCCCCTGCCCCAGTTTCTGGCCAAATTTGCTGCCTGCCTCCCAGTTTGCAGTCTGCTCACTATCCATCTTCATTGACTTTTCCCTTACACCACTGTGAGATTAGAACACCAGGGGAAATTAAAGGCAGTGCATATAAATCATGTTTATTGTTGCCTCAGATACAGAAAGATAACAAGAATCAATAAAAAGGAATGATGACTCATGGTTTTTAATAGTATATTCCGTTTTTCATGAGCTGACTCTTCAATGGTTTAATCGGGCCACTGAGATCTTGATGAATTCATATATTCCTGGCTATTTATCTTCTGAAACATCAGTTTCTGCTTTTCAATTGCACTTAAAATCATGAGGGAAAGAACTTCATTACTCTCAGAGAACCTGACAAACTTCTGAAAGCTGGAGAGGTTTGTGAAGGCAGAATTCATCTTAGCCAACAGTACTTGAGGCAAAGAGGTGGTGCTCAGGTCTATGAGCTGCCTTAACTGGGGAGGAAGTGAACTGCCAAAACAACAAACATAACTGGTGGTCTAGATGACTGAACTGTTGTCCTTCCATCTTCTACCCTCACAGGGCATAAAACCTCCATTGCAAATGGGACTACAATTTCTCTCTGTCTAATTAAAGGATCAATGTATCAAGAGAACCTTATTTTGACCATTCCTTCTGATTTTTGGTCTTTTATCACAACTTTTGATAATAACTCTATTTCTATTAAAAATTCATTATCATATTTAAACTTGTTGCTACTATTTTTTTTTCTGGAAAACATTATTCAAATGCAGTTTGAATACCTATAGACATCAGAAAATAAAGTTCATACAATCATCCATAATAAAATCAGATACAAATGAGTTTCTTTGCTTACAGCATAGTCCTTAACCATAGTTTTCTTTTTCCAGCAAATGGGAGGATTTGTTTCCTTAACTGCTTCATACACTTCCTGCATCCTTTTTAGTAGTTGAATCTCACTGTTATCCCCCTCCAAGAAGTAACCATTTGGTCTCCCCAATGTTGTACAATAGCAGACAATATATTTTTCGATATAACAAACCTCTTTTGCTTGAAATCATTCATCTCTGACTGCATTCATGAATCACATGTGATAAAATCACAGTTGACCAACAGTTCTTTATTTTCAGTGTTTGTCAAGTACAAATTCTTGAATGTTTTGGCCAATTCTTTCTATCAACTTTTCTTATTTCTCCACAACAAAGTTTAGGGACTGCAGGTAAAAAAGCAAGATTAAGCTAGATTACGTATTGAGTTGTGGTGCATTTAATTCAGAACAATTTGTCATAACTATATCAACAGCCTAAGAAGGGGCCACCAACTTTCTATGGAACAACATGCACTCTTGCTTAATCCTAGAATTAAAATGGCTATTGGAGTTACATTCCAAGATGTTAATAGTGGAAAATTTTAAGGCCCATCTGAATTGGATGAGGAATGCACTGGACTTTATGCTTAGGACTCACCTGTCTCTAGCTTGTGATTTATGTCAGGTAGCACTGGAAACTCACGGCCTGTTTTTCAATCACATTTTACTTCTGATTTTTAGCTGTACATAAAAAGCAAAATTAACAAGTTATTCTAAATGCAATAGCAAGGTTTTCTTCTTAAGTGTAGGAGAGCTCAGTAGATTCCTCTGGCTGTCTGACAGTGGTTTGAAAACGACTTAAAGTGGGTTGAAAAGCTGAAATGACTCCAAATGTACAGCATTTATTTAATGCCAGCAAAGGAAGTGTACAGCTTTGTTAACCTGATCTCCCTTCTTTCTGCTAAGGATCCATGACCATTGCCATATGAAAAAAAAAAAATCTTGTAATGCCAGGCAGCACAAGTGAACACTGAATTCTGGGCTGTCAATCAAATCCAGCACGCTGAGTGGCTAATTCAAAATAACGCAGAAATGTATGAATGGAAAAGTTAAAGAAAACCTTTAAAACACACATCAAAGCAATAGCAAATGCAGTTCACTGTATTTAAATTATTGTACTTACAACAAATGACCTGTACTGATTACTTTAGGGCACTGGCAACAACTGAAAGAAACAACACATAGATGACTTAAAATACTGGAAACAGCAATAATGCCAGGTGCCCTGTAAGGGAAGTTTCCAGCTCAGGGTCAGCAGTGGGAATGGGACTTTAACATAAATTTTCAATTAAAGAAGCAGATGAAAGGAAGTGTGCTCTTCAAATTAAAGCACACAGTAGGTATCAAGGTACTCAAGCTGATTTTTACTAACACTAGAATACACTACTGAGTTCCTGAAAAAACTTTCTAATGGGAGTTACAAGGACAAATAACAAAACAGAGCTTATAAACTGACTTGATTAATTTATAGAAGGAAATATGTGAGGTGGTTGTCAAATAAAGCCAGCAAGACTGGCTATGCAGAGGTGACAATACTCTGGTGTTCCTTTTATACTTTCTTCTTCAAATATCCCATCTCAAAGCAGATGCAGTTCTTACATGAAGAGATGTTGTGCCCAGCCTTCTCAGTGACACAACCAGTGTAACTTGTCCCTTTCTGGAATTTGACAACCATAAAAAAGAAATAAAATGAGGAAAAAGCTTTCTGCCTTGTGTTTAGCGTCCCACCCTATCAAACCCTTCCTGCCTGTACAGTCCTTGCCCCTTGTCCTACACAGCCACTCCCTAGTTCCTTTAACTGGATTTTGGTTACATAGTGAGTCAACAGGCTTAGTAAATCAACATAAAGCATTACACACTTTTATTAATAACATGTATTACCAGAGTTGTTTCATGTTGAGTGCCTAAATTTACTTACTTACATTATCTTGGCACTATTAGACTAACTCCATCAATATTTGTAAAGTGCTATGCACTTGCTATAGAATAAGAACTGTGCACGTCTAATTAGTAGTAATTACTACTGTTAATCATTAAAAAAAAATTTGCATTTAAGTCTGAATTCCTGAGTAATCTTGTGCTCAATCTAGAGTTCTACTTCAGTGCACTGGAAAGAAGAGAAAAAAATAATACTAAGGACAATGGTTTTATGGTAGTGTCAAAAGTTCATAATTAGATCATATGTTAAATTAAGACATCTCAAGCTTATCGTTGGTGGGAAACAAAGATGTAGTCATATAATGAGAACATGCTGGATGAATCAGGATGATGTGGCCACATCACATTGCCCGCAACACATTGGTTCCCCCCTGCCAGTTGCCCTCTCAGCCATTCCCTGAGAAAGACTCAGACTGCTCCACACACTCAGGAGAGTGGCTGCCTTCCTGGGATGATGCAACAGCTCTACAAATGAAGAAAACCTGTGTCCAATTGTGCTATGTTTAAAATTTTGGTTATGGGCAAAAAACCCAGATTCCTTATGAGGAAAGACGAGAAATTATTTTTGGTATAATCTGGTCCCTGAGCACACCCCAGGAACTGATACCCAGCTGGGCTGGGAGTAAGTTCCTGCTCACGCCTCTGCTCAGAGCACTCGGGAAGCATCTCCGTGCTCCTATATTCGCTCTGTGGCGTAAAGGCAGCCTGACTCGGGGGGCTCAGATTTCACTCCTACACTTGCTTCAGCTGCTGGCCCCATTTCATCCTGCCCATTTGCACTGTGGCTGCAGCAGAACCACAAGCTGCTGGGAGTTAAGCCAGCACATCCTTCACTCACCATCCCCAAATCTCCTCTCTTTGGACAAACTTTCCCATTTTGCTGCTTTACTGAGGCAGTATTGTAAAACTCTGTTTGCCCTACAGCCTCTCATTACTGGGGGCTGCTCGAGGCTGTCAGCCCAAGTCATGCATGTTCCTGACATGCAGGCATCAGTAGCAAGAGTACAGTCAAATCCTGGGCAGATCCCAGCAGGGACACATGGGCCCCATGACTTCAGCTGATATATTAAGCACATTGCAGCAGTGCCATTTTGAGTGAGGGTGGACACAGCAATTTGAGGGGAGCACCAGGCATATGTCTCTAACCTCCTGAAAGGCAATGGATCTGAATTATGCCTGGACATGCCCTGACCTCCAGTCTTTGCTAATTAGAGCTCAGTAAAGGGCTTATATTGCCTTCAGTACTGAGCTTTCTGATTTTTTTTTTTTTTAAGAAGTCACTTTTTCAAAGGACGAAAATGACAAGAGAGTAGAAAGGCATTCCATGAAATGTTAGTACAACACAAATGTGGCCATTTATCCTAACATCTTGTTTGGAACAACTTCTTTAACAAACAGTTCCCTTACATGCTAGAAGGATTATCAGAGGACCTGATGCACTGGGAGAAATCCTTCCATGCTCTGAGTGACATTGTCAAAATATTAAGCACTGACTTTGCTGTGGTTTGAGGAACATCTCTGTAAACAGGGAGGAGATTTCTGGACAGACAGATACAATCTACAGTAAGAAATGGAAGAAACCAAGTAAGAAATTTATGGCTGCTGCATGGATGACTGCCAATAGCAGGGGGTTTATATACATAAACTGAGCAATTGTATCACTTCGAATTTGCATAGTGTGGGGTTTTTTAAATTATGTAATTAAGTGTATCTCAGCAATTGTCACAAAAGCTTAATATATCTTAAAGATGTAATTATGTGTATAAATATTAAAATTGCAAGAAGTCTGGTTTTGTCATGGTTGCAGCACTTGCAGACAAGTACAGCCAGCTCATATCAGAAATAGCTTTCAGAAGCAGCTGAGAGCTTGTGCTGCATTACGTGGTTTGAATGCTGTCTGCAGCCAGGTATGGGGTAGTGATCTACAAAGGAAACCATCTCATACAGTTTTTTCCCCTAAAAGAAATTACTTGTATACTTGGCCAATTTTTTCACAGTGAGACATCACTGATGGACATGCTGTTTTGAAACCCATGATAATGGTGCAACACCTTCCCCAACACTGTCTCAGTAAGGGCTGCAGAACTCTGAAGTTAACAATCTCCTTAAAACTTTTTCTTCAAGGTTAATTTATACTAGCAATATATGTTTTGTTAGAGGGTTGTCCCCTAAGTGAAGATGGTTTATAGTGTGTGGTAATTTCTGCAACCTGTACTTCACTAATCATTGTCATTATCATCTGTGTAAGGATAGTGCTTGTGAATTAGTCTAAGGAAAAGTTTAAGCAACGTTAAATTTTGATTAAGTTTTAAATTGTGAGGCTGCTTTAGGAGGTGACATGTGTTAACATGAAACGATTAACATGAACACCAAAGGTCTGTTCTACTGGTCTGTTTTAGGTGGAAGCTATCCCAAGCAGTGCAGCAGCCAATGCTGTTTGGCAAGGGAGCCGTTGAACAGTCAGAGGCAGACCTCTGTCACGGGAGGTCCTGGTGATAAACTACATACAAATCACTCCTGCCCCCTGTGTTGTGGCAGATAAGCCACAAAAAATTAATTAATTCTCACACTTTTAATCCAGGTCTTGATATCTGTTTTTTCCCACTGCAAATACTGTGAAAACAGAGGAGTATGGGCACATGGTCACCACAGTGTGAGGCCAGGAGAAAATGCACCCTTTACCCACATTAACAGGCAAAAAAATCCCAAAAATTATTGCAGGCATAGGGAAATTGCAAACACTGTCAGGGTTCTTGAAAAATAAATCCTTTTGTGGACAGAGATCAGAAACACTTTGAGCATTGGCTCAGTGATGAAGCCACCACTGGCACTTTTGCCAGGCTGAGAAAAAAGTCTCCTACAGACATAGGGACACATGATCCCCATCCTACAAGTTCCCCTCCAGTTTCAGAGGCAAGCATCCCAGACTCCTCTAAACTTTGGTCTGTTGCTTTTCAGAGAATGAAAAAGGCTAAGATGAACATTTTATGAGATGCTTGTGTGACCTCACATAATGGCCATAGTCCACGCCAAATGAGGAAGAGATATGCGGGAAATGAAAACCCTCAAATGCAGAAGAAATTACAGCTCCTGTCCCAGTCCAAGTATTTCACAGGTTGAATTTTGGCTTGTTTGCACACAATAACACAGTTTAAAGGTACATTTTCTTAGTAATCTGATGGGGCTACTTTAATATTTTCTTGTACATTTTGTGAATTAATCTATGACAAAATGCCCCGGGCAGAAAAACAATCACACAAAGCAGAAGCTTAAGCAAATATAGACCACACAGCATGAAAGAAATGAGGACAACATGTTGCAAGGCATTTTGCACCTTAACACTGTACATAGTTGCAGGCAACTACTCATTAAAATATCTCTAAAGGGCAGGGAATTAAACAAGTTCAGCATTCATTTCACTAATGCCTCTTGGCTTAGGTCAACATTCTTTAGGTGACTGTTTTATGACTGTGTAGCTTTGTTACCCACAAACAACTAAGAACAAAATGTTCTGCACATCCCATATTGTGTCAGGTTGCTTTCAGGCCATGTCAGAAGATTCAGCTCTCCCTAAACTGTGATAGAGAAATGTATGTGTGGCCATGGGTTTTTGCTGCCCAAGGAGGTGTGGGTTCACTTGTTTCACATGTTGAAACAGAGGCTACATCCTAATGGGTGCTTGTGAATACTCCCCAACAGTCTCCTAATCCTGCAGGAGAGAGGAACACTACTATTTGAGGTTAACTTGGTTCTTTCAAACAGTGCAATTAAGGGAATATTTGTATTCTATAACTAGAACACTCTAAAAACTGAAAAATATTTCAAGCGTCTTCCTGATGACATGGCTTGCAAATTGAGTCTAATAGTTCACTTCCAATGCCAGTTCAGGGTAGACAATCTCTACCATTTCTTGACTAAAACTAAAGATTTCAGGCAGATTTTCCTACTCTGAAAAGCCCACAAAGAATCAAGTCTCCAACACCTGTACTGCTTCCTTCCTTCCTGCTTTATCTCCTCCTCAGTGCTGTATTGCCTCTGTGCAGTAAGTCTGCAGTTTCCCAGAAAGAAAACATGACTTGCAGACATAGAGAAGATCCATGTTTTTACTGCCTTTTTGCTTTGTTTGTTTTGTTTTTAATTCACATTAGCAGGAAAGTCAGAATCTAGTTCAGTAAAATGCAGGCTTTGGAGGATTAAAATAGCCTCTAACTTTGGACTAATAAAAAAGCACAATTCACTTTCCCAAGGGGAGAAGGTTGTTTTATTGGGTCCTGTAGGAAACCAGAAATGCTCCTCCCAGTAAAATACAGACCAAAGTTCCAGGCAGCACAGCATGCACATGGCTATTACAATCTCACAACAGTTTCAGAAAGCAGATAGGGATTTTTAAAAAACAAACAAACAAACAAACCCAAAAAACCAAACCACCACCCCCACCCCCCAATTTGCAGGACAAACCCAAGTATCTACATGAGCAAGGGGGAGAATTATGCAATTAACCAGCATAAAATTTTCAGTTTCAAGACAAACACATCTGTCAACAGGCTTTTTCATGTCAGGTATAAAGCACATACATAGTCTTCTGTAGTGCTCCAAAATTTAAAAACAAAATTCTGCCTTTTTTTAGGATCTATGGTGGAATTGTATATACATGTACTTCAAAGTTGGAATTAATTAATATTTTTCATGGTACATGATGCAACTTACATACCTGTATGAAGCCTCAGTGATTATTTTCTTGGCATGTCTCTCTTTTTAGTGTAAATGTTTTGAGCAGGAACCATGACTTTTTATTTATTTATGTAGAATCATCATGCTAGAGACCCTACTCCTCTTCTATAACAGAATTTAAAGAAAGAGGGTGACAAGGAAGCAGATGGCTCAGAAATAGACGTCTAGTCTTTGTCTTCTTTCGCAAACACACAAGCAGTAACACCCATCTGTTACTGAAAAACAAGGAGAGAAAGCCTTTGCAGTTGTTCTGGACAGACTAATTGCATGTTGGCCAAAAAGAGACTATTGGAGCCTATGATGAAAGGAAAAGGAAGTTGCTGAATCTTTGCTAAAGTCCACACAGCTGAAAATTCAGATATATGAGAAATGTCTGAATTTTGAAAAATGAGTGTAGAGTCTCTTATCCAAGGGAGAATCTGAAGCTTAAGTGTGGTGTGTCTCCAGGTGTGTGACATGCCATTCCTCACAAGGAGATGGGAGGAGAAATAAAGAACACAGGGGAAAAAAAAGAATTTAAAAAAAAAAAAAAAGAAAAAGAAAAAAAAGGGAAGATAACTCAATCCAGTAGGTAAAACCACAGCTAAGAATAACCTGCAGGAAAAGGAGTGATTTACCTGAGTGCCATACCTGGCACTATCCAAAACCTCCCACAAGCACAGACAACTCCAAGATCCATAAAGCATATGGGAGCTACTAAACAAACATCCAATAAAATGATGGAATGAAGCATCTTTATGCTGTTTTCCCTCTATTTAGTGACATTGTTACACATATACATAAAAGCCACAACTTGCAATTTCTTGGACTTGGAAGTTGAATTGAGTCCTTCAAAAACACATTAAAAATACAAATCTTTGCATGGTTGAATAATAGGGTTTTCCAACAGGCTTCTTGAATTAACAGATTTCAACAGAAATTGAGAAAGACTTTAAATTACTTTTTCATTCAAAGGTCTCTCTACAATTAAAAATCCTAATCTGCATGACATCCATTAGCAAATTAGTACAGAATGCCAAAAGGTTTAGGTCTGCTCTGCAAGCATTTGTGTTGATATATATTGCACTCCTAATATGCACAAATCCTGTATTCTTGAATAGAAACTCCTAGCCAACAATTTATCTTGAGGCTTTACCTTGCTCCTTATGCTCTTATGTTCTATTTGTAAATGGCAGGATTTACCTCAAATCTTTCTGACTACCCTAATTTGATAGAGTACACACAGAAGAGTAATAGTTGAATCATGAAGGGACCTCACCAGAATGTTGAGTTCAGGCCCTACCCTGCTCAAACTTTAGTCAACTACAGCAGGCTGGGCAAGACCTCATCCAGTGGATTTCAAGGGTCTCCAAGGCTGAAGACTCCATAACTGCTCTGGAATACCTGTTTCAGTGTCTGACCACTCTCACTGTAAAGAAGTTTTTCATATATTTAAGTGGAATTTTCTGTATTTCAATCTGTGCCTTGTCCTTTCTTGGAAGCAGTGAAAAGATACTGGTTCTGTGGTCTTTTACTGCCTTAATCCCTTTTGGTATTTACACACACTGATAAGACCTACTGAGCCCTCTTTCCTCCAGGTTAACAAATCCAACTCTCTCAGCCTCTCCTTGTATGACACATCCTCCATTCTCCTAATTATCTTTGTGACCTTTCACTGAACTTTCTCCACTATGGGCATGTATTTCATGTGCTGGGGAGCCCAGAACTGGACACAGGTCTCAAGGTGTGGTCTCACTAGTGCCTCATTAGAGAGGAAGGATTATTTCCCTTGCCTGACTGGCAATGCCTGGCTGTTGTTGGCTGCCTTTTCTGCAACTACACTTTACTGGTTTACAGTCCACATTTTGCCCAGCAGGAGCCCTGGATCCTTTTCTGTAAAACTGCTTCCCAGGCTCCAATGTGTACTAGTGCATAGGGTTAATCCTCAGCTGCTACAGGACTTGGCATTTCCCTTTGTTGAATTTTGTGGGGTTCAAGAACAAGAGTTGGCCCATTTCTCAAGCCTGTTAATTTCCCTCTGAATATCAGCACATACATCTGGTCTCAACCACTCCTCTCAACCTTCTATTGTCTGGATGCTTGCTGCGGGTGCATTCTGACAGCACCACCCAGTATGAGCCCTGGTATCAATCCCCGTGGTACTTTATTAGTGACTGACCTCCAGCTGCACTTTGTGCCCAGCACAGCCCTTTAAGCCCAGCAGTTCATCCAGTTTTCGGTCCATCTCACTGTTATTTATCTAGTCTGCACTTCATCAGTTTGCATGTATGGACATTACAGGACACAACATTGAAAACCTAGCTAAATCCAAGATCAACAACATGCCCCCTCTTCTCTCATCCACAAAGCCAGCTCTTCCATCACAGAAGGTCACCAGGTTGGTCAGGCGAAGTTTCATCCATTTATATCCATGCTGACAACTCCTAATCATCCTGTCCATGATATATTTGAAAATAATTTTCTTGAGGACTTGCTGTATTATGCTTTCCCAGGGATTTACATGAGATGGACAGGCTTGTAGCTCCCTGCACTCTCCTTGTCCTTCCAGAATACAGCACGGACATTTGCTCTCTCATGGGCCCCAGGAACATCCTCTGATTTCCATGACCCTCCAGATACAATTGAGAGCAGCCTTGCATGCATGATTGAATCCCACCAAATCCTACTGACTTGTGTATGCTCTGTTTGTTTAAACGTTTCCTAACTCAATCCTCCTCTACTGAGGTTAAGTCTTCAGAGCTCCAGACTTTTCTACTGATCTCCATGGCCTAGGATCCCTGAAAGCAAATCTGACCAGTAAAAACCAAGGCAAGTAATTTAGTTTGGTATGAATAATTCCATTTTATTTAGCCGTAATATTTTTGTATCTGTTTTAGAAGTAGCAAATGAATGCAGGCAATGACTGAGGGATGCTTTTTCAGCATCCTGCACCTGAACAATATCTGTTTAAAACTACTGTTCTTAGTGCTGAACATGGATCTTTAAAGAGGAAAAACTGTTATAAGTAGCTGAGCACATTTTCCTGCAGAATCATATTGTGATATTGGCAACATAAATCTAGTCTAGGGAAAAGAAGAAGAATGATAGATCTCTCACAAAACTGGTACAATATTTTAATTATCATTAAAAAGCCAAATTCCTCCTTGTGAAAAGAATATGAGAAAAGCATTCTTTTTTTCAAATAAAATCCATAACTTTTATACCTAAATACTGCAGATAATGCAAGAATGAAAGCAATTGTTGTCATGCCTTCAAGAACTGAATTTTGAAGTTTCTGATCAAATTCCTGTTATTGTATTGTTAAGGAAGTGGCCTTGTTCACTGAGCTGAAGCAACACTGGAAGAGCTTCCTGTTTAAAGCAGCAGGGAGTGCAGCCCTGAGAACATCAATCACACAGTTCATGATATTAACTTGACTGGAGCTTTGCAGGAACAGGGCTCCAGTCAGCTCCAAGGGTCCCCTGCAGTGTTATATATGGCAAGATCCTGCAGTTAGTATTTCTTCACTATGACACAATAACTCTATAGCAGAAATGAGAAGAGAAAGAGCAACTTTAGTGCACTATGGAATTGATCAGTGGTTTAGTATGCTCTCTCTCCCTAGTATCTTTCAAAAAGGTATAAAAAATCTGAGAAGTCAATTATATAATAACATACACATAAGTTTCTTTGACAGAATAGTAATTTCTTATCTTAGTAAGTAAAATCCAAGGCTTAAAGATTTAAATACTTTGTGATTTTAAATTATCTCTACTGTTGCTCTTATTTTTAAAAATACACTTAAGAAAGCTTTTATGTTCTGATAGCGATTTCCAAAGAATAAATACATACTCTTGAATTTGTTGTCTGTTCTACATTCTTTCACAAAATTTCTAGACAAGGAGATGTAATAGTCCTATGAAATCTTTAAGAGTTAATTCTTTATTAAAAGTAAATGTAACCATAATTGGTCAATAAAAATGCCCAAACTAGGAGCAGGATCATCAAAAAAGCAGCAATGTCAGAGATTTGCTGTCTACAACAAAGATCTGTGGACAAAACATAATGAAATGGACTATTCTGACTGGCACAGCAGTTGATTTTATGGACAGATTTTGTTATATGCAGAAATAAATCCTGATTTTCAGAGAAGTGATAAGGGTCCTACGAACTTGAAAAAAGAGATGGAATACTGCCTTGTCATTCAGGCTGTTTAATCATTCATGACCCTAAATACTCATACCTTGATTAAAGTACAGTTTAGAAACATTAAATTTCCTTTCATCATAAACATCCATCTCAAAAACCACAGAGGAGATAATAGACAAACCCTGCTTTTACACACAATGTAAAGAGTGAAAAGAATGAAGCACAGTAGGATAAATATAGCTAATAATTTGATTATGATTTAACTGAACTATCAAGAAAAAAGAAAATAACTTATATATACCAATGAGTATATTCAATTCAATAAAATGCTTCTTCAGTTTCCTAGATTGGTTTTCTGAAAAACAAATTTATATCCTAGAGTGTTCCAGGTACACATAGTGCAATTTTAGGAAGAGTGCTCCTTGACTGAATGGTTGAACTTTATGCAAATTGCTTCACTTATGCAAGTAACACCACTTAAAGAAATGGAACACATATCTGAGCTTGTATATGACTTAAAATAACTCTCAGAAACCTGAACACTAGCATGCACCTTTGACTACTCTTTCCAGAACACTACTTACTAAAGTTTTGGGCATGTTGTTAGGAGGACTGTGGTATTATGACTTATCTCACAAATTTGTATTTGGAGAATACTCACACTCCATATCCCTTTATGCTTGCAGATGGACACTTAGCAGACAGGACATCAAGCTAAGATAAAATTAGCAAAAGTAAACCACAGTGGAGTATTTTTATGTTCAGTGGCTGATAGTGTGAGGCTCTTGGTCCATTTCCTCTCAGGTCTGTAGACCCCTGAGCTGACCAGCCCGTCCTGCTGCTCTGAATAGAGAAGGCTCAGCCATTGGGACAGATGGCAGCACCTTCTTGCATGTTGGACAAAGGAAGCAGACAAGTACCAGAGCAACTGCAGAAACATCCAGTGATGAGTTCAATTGCACTGGGCTGTGTCTGGCTGCAGCAGACTGGTCGAACATCCCAAGTACCTACTTTCCATTCATCACGTCAATCAACCTGCCTCCTCCACACACCACCAGTTCTGATCACTAAAAAATCCACCATGACCTAGTGGCTGTCAAAGAGGAGGCACCTCAAGCTGTGCTGACTGATGTTGGAGTCAGAAGCAGTAAAGGAGAAATTTTAAGAGCAGGAATCCCAATAGTATGTGGAGAAGAAAATAATATGAATGATGGGACAAGTAGGAATGAAGTGTTTTATGTCCAGCCTTATGCTTTCTAGTGTAGACACATGCAATTATAATAAAGAATTTAAAATGAATGGCAGACAATGAAATTAATAAGGCACATGAACACTGAAGATGTCTTATGACAAAAACTTGAAAAATATTTCAAAAAAGGAGGATAATTTAAACTCAAACAAACACAGAAGACTAACACCAGAAACTGCTGGAGGAAGATTCCCTCCTTATAACCGAACAGAAATATGACAAGATTGAACATGATAATGCATAAAAACAGGGATAATCATCCCAAACTAAGTAGCAATGACCATATGGGCTGAAAAAGCTACTTAGTGCAAGCCAGTCCTGGGATACAGAAGAAGAAAATGCCATCATTCTCTCTCTCTCCTTTAATTTAACTGTTAACTTGAAGTAACTGTCAGGAAAACTTACTTGGTAAACCAAATTTTAAACTGCATTTTTTGTTATTTACTTTGTATCCCCTCCTACAGTTCAACCCTTGCTCTTATACTAAACTAATTTTATTCTGAAAGCTTATTTTGGCATTAAAAGCAACTCTAAAGCAAATTTGGGATGAATAAGTCATACTATTATTTTAAAAACAATTAATCCAAATAAAGAAGAATCTCAGCCCTATCTTGTTGCACTTGCCTGTGGTAAGTGGGAGGAACCTTGGGAACTGAGCTCTCTAAGCAGCAAGGATCAGTTTGAGATCCTGTAATATCTGATATTGAGAAAAGTCAGGTCTCTCCTTTCAGCCAAGGAGACATGATACACAGACAGCCCAGAAACCTGAGAAACTTGTAAAAGCTGTTATTTCCATGCCCTGCTGTTACATTATGACAGGAAATAAAACTAACATATATTCACTGCACACTTATTCATATACATTTCATCTGAATATTTTTTTTAATAGTTAAATCAATGAAAAAGGTAGGCTTGCTACTGTTTTACAATTACTTGCTACTGTCTTTACTACTGTTTCATAGTAGCAGGTTTCTTCCAAGGTTATCACCAGCCTCTCCCATCCACTGCATCTCTCACAGTCTATAATAAATATTTAATTGAGCTCAAAACAACTGTTCTTAAACTCATAACCTAGCTTTGAAGTTCATTGCTTTTTTCCAGTTCTGAAAAAAGGGCTTCTGTTCCCTAAAGTTTTCAAGTATCAGAGTGACAACAAAACCCCAACTGCCTCTGGCACTAGTTATTACATTTTGAAATGCTGCACGCTGTCAGCTTGGATTGTTTCTCCATAAAGAATTTTTTAGTAGAATTTGCTTTTAAAAGGTAACCCATTTATCAGGGTAACTTCTTGTTGAAATCAGTTGGCTTGACCTTGCCCTTAAAGCAGGAAGTTCCTTTAGCAAAGAAATTACAACTTCTAAGATTTGTACATAAGAGTTGATACTTACAGCTGAACAGTAAGCTTTAGTCAGCTTTCACTTATCCTTCTTTAGAAGCTCTGCCTGATTTTGTTAACAGACTTTGTGCTATAATTAAAAACCAAGATGGTCTGAGCTGAACATGACTCCATGTTTTCAAGAGACACAAATGCATTTCCTCATAAGAGAATTTCCAAGATGTAAGCACTTAGAAGAAAAAAAGTTGATCTAAATCAATTATATGATTGAAACTGATCGCTGCCTTAATAACAGAGGTTATTCACTCTCAGAGCAGCTCTAAGACTAAAATAAGTCAAAACTCTGAAACCAAAGCATTCTGCTAAAACAGCCACAGTGAGACTTTATGTATCATGTATCTAAACTATAGAAAGGTATTTATATTTTTCCTCATAAGTAGAGAGAGAGAGAGACAAACACTTGAACTAGCAATCAACAGTATCTTCATGAAGAATAACAATAAATATTAAAGAATCACACAGAGCGCTAAATTACTAAAGCAGCTGAAATGGCTAATTAAAGATTATATCATCTCAGAAAACAGCTGATGCATGTGAGCCTTACTGTGCTGTGCAGAATATTTAAAGATGTAGCAAAAGATTGCTTTGTGGGAAGGGGGAGACAAAAATACAAATACCTAAAGAGTAGATTTTTAAATTAAAAATATTTCCATTTGATTGGCATCAGCTTTTGCAGAAATGTTCTTCTCTTTGGAATGAAATCTCAAATATTTAAGGCTAAGCAAGCCAGAATGGAAAGTCTAAAATAAGACTTTACTGTGCAAAAGTGGTCAGCTCTCTAACACTGAAAGTCATTTTCCTTTTCATCTATTTTGTTAGAAGGAGTTTCAGTAATTGTTCCGATTTTCTGCCTGTCAACGTGTTCCTAGAATGGCCTTATCAGACAAAGAGGAACAAGAACTGTACACAGTGGTGCATCTAGAAACTTTATCCCTTCCTGTCCTCTGCCACAGTGCTTCTTGTTTTATTTTATTGTAGAGTGTCATATGGGAAGACTGGTATTGTTAGCACATGAATATCTTATATTATCATTCAAATAAACAAAGTTTACAGGAAGCCTCTGGTGTTTGTTACTTCATTCTGACAGATTGATGAATCTCTGTAGGGCTGAGATGCCTTCATGACTATTTTTGTACCCAACAGCCATAAGCATTTATGGGACCATAAAAACTTAATCAGAAGTAGAATATCAGAAGTTGTTCATGATATGCCAAACAACTCTCCTGGAATTTCTTAAATCACCACACCCTCCTGCATTCTGTCTGACAGTCTTTGGTGGAAAGAATTTCCTTGTGGAAGTATCACTTCTTGTTCTCTTACATGAAAATATTTAAAAGAGTAGGAATGTAAGTCATGTTTATTGAAAACTGTCCAATTCACATGAAATTTTACAGATTCACTACTCTCAGTATATCAGCCTCTGTGTATCACTCACCAGCCTTCTTTCTCGCAGCATCCTTTACCTTTCAGGACCAACTGCATTGTCATTGTGCCAGTGTGATGCAGAATGCTACCTGTCACCAGACAATGCTTCACCTTCCCACACTCAATGTTCTCACATAGGTAGGAAGTTCTCTGAAAACATCTGTAATAAAACCTTCTTTCAAAGGAAAAAAAAGAGGAAAAGCAGAAGATCTAGTTTTACTGCAGTACCAATCCTTACCATGCATTTATACAGCAGACATCAAAGACAGAAATCCCTTGTTTTCTGTTACTTTCTTCTGGAGCAACATCTGTACACCTCATTTTAATTGCAAACTTAGACTTTCAGCTCTATGGGGCAGGACACCTTTTGTTCTTCCATGTAACCAATCTCCCCCACCAAGGGAGGGTTTCAACAAAGGCACTATTATTTTGTAACAGTTTTCAAGATGTATTTCTGTGATGTTGTGCTCCCCAACACACGCCTTCCTAAATAAGAGTACAAGTAAGTCTTCTCAAAACACCACATTTTTCCATTAAAACTTGTGAAAGACATAATTATGTAACTTAATGCCATAGGTGCAAACTATTTATGATAATACTGTGATACACAGTATAGATGTATCTTTGACAGATGAACTCCTAGGAGTCATACAGGAAATAATATTTTTGCTATTTTCTGAGCATTGCAAGAATACATACAATGACAAAAGAATACGACTTACCAGAAAAATAAAACATTGTGTTTTAAACCCAACCAACATCTATGCTGTGATATGAGTTTGTTTTCAGGCATTTTGTTAATTGGAAATAAGTTGTTCATTCAGTAGGTCAATTCTTTGCTGCCAGTATTTCATCAAAGGGTCAGTAATGGCACCTCCATGGATTTATACAGACACACTAGAATAATTTCTTTTGATTAGAATGATTCAGAATCAGTTATTAGCCTTTTCTAAAGCAGCTCTTTCGTGGCTTCATTTGAGAATGTTTAGGTTAAGATTTCCAAAGATTTCTGCATGTAGATATGTATCTTCTTAATAAATGAAAATCAGATGAAGTGAGCTGTGTCTTCAAATACATACATATAGTGTAATGCAGACTGTACTGAGCCTAGCGACACTGCACTCCTATGAAGTTATTCACATATATATATCATTTGCAGGTTTAGATTTAGGAGACTGATTCAGAATCCTGTGGGTAAAGCTTGGGGGTTTTGTTCTCCTTTCTGAAAGCAGCCCTTTCTGCTTTACTACAGGAATATTATTACTTCTGCAGCTGCTACCACAATTGTAATAGCCTGTCATGATGTGAAGAAATCTAATTAAAACCACTTATTTGCACCTATTAACCAGTCTCTTCAAATTCAGACAAAAGACCTTACTACAAGCTAAAACCTAAGTACAGAGCGCCGTCTGCAATTCAGTAGGAGAAACAATGTGTGTTTTCAGATAATGACACTTACCTCCATTTTCCTATTACCAATTAGCATTAACTATGAACTTAAATAGCTATGTAAATCACTACACCTGGCCACTAATCCAGACACACTCAGACTGCTAGTAGGACATTGGACAATGCATTTCATCTTTTCCATGCTTAAAATGGTGGCATTTATTGTGTTGAAGGCAAATTTCCAATTGTGTCATGGTTTAGAGATGCAACATACAACAATTTTTAAAAATGTTTGATAAACTGCAAGGAATAACTTACAGTTTTATCTCAAGAGCCACAGGGTTCTTGAGCAGTTTTATAGATAAAACCAGAATATTCCTTTGAACCTCCTTCACCACATCTTCTAGAACAATTAGTATTTCAGTTATTTCATAGGGGAAAAAATCTACAGAAAGCTCTAATGTAACTAAGCAGGCAGGGCACTAAATCAGAATGGTTTAATAAGTATCCTACTGCACAAGTGCATCTGGTAGAATTTTCTGCACTTCCCTAATATGATGCCTTCACTGAAGTGCTTACTCTGTTTCACTCTAGACAGTGTTGATGGGACAGGTGGAAGAGTTGTGCTGTGCACCAATTCAGTACTATTACTATCATCACTTCACTTCTTGCTTTCTTTAAGGAAACAGCACTGCTAGACTGAACCCACTGCAGAAGTACTGGTGCTTTTACCATTTCACATTTCTGTATTTGAGAAATAGGCCAATAATAAACTAAAACCTGTATCTTACAGCCATGATAGACTGACTTCCTTAAGTCAACAGGTGGCTGTAAGAACAGGGTTTCTTACCCCTTTTTCGTGCCACTTATTTAGGGTTCCAGGCCACCCTCAAGCCAGGGTGTATCCATCACTCATCCAGCTCTGTGTACGTCCCTGCTGAGCGCCCATGTGCCCGTCTGCGTGAAGGTGTGAGGGTTTCGGAGCCGGACGTGGGCTGAGCTCTTCATTACCTCGACAGGTATCTGCACCCACACGGTCTGGCGCTATCCTCAGCGACAGCCACCTCCTCAGGGACGACCTGGGCCGCTGGGCACCCACCCCGCCAGCACTGAGCGCCCTGCCCGGCTGCCCCGCCCGGCGCCTCTGCCTGACCGCTCCGCGCAGGTAAGTGCCTCTTCCCATTAGGTGCCTGCATCCATCACCCACCCGCGCTCTCAGCGCTCGCCCCGCGCACCTGGGCGCAGGTCAGCGCTCAGAATCACGGAACCAAGTAGGAAGAGACTCCGACATCATCGAGTCCTGCCTACGAGCGAACACCACTATATCAACTAGACCAGCACTGACTGGTCTTTCCTTAAACACCTCCAGGGACGGTGACTCCACCACCGCCCTGGGCAGTCCGTTCCAATGTCTAATAGCTCTTCCTGCCAAGAACGTCGGACCAGAATGTCCCCTAGCGCAGGCTGGGATGGCGTGAGGCAGCACCGGGCCCTGCGCGGTACCTGCGCGGTGCGCACAGCTCCCACCCACCCTCAGCGCGGAGCGGCTGCCGCGGGGCCGCCTCGTCCCGCCCAGCCCGCCGGG
>VWYP01010951.1:9147-21106 GCA_013400435.1 Pycnonotus jocosus | reverse complement strand
GGCGGCGGCCGCGCTTCGCGGGCAGGTGCGCCCGCTCCGCGCCCGCCTCGGCTGGTCCAGCATCCCGCCCGCATCCACCCCTGTCCTGCCCGGCCCTGCCTCGCCCCAACTTGTTGGCATCGTCAGTCGCCCAGATGTGGATCCGCAGCTGGGAATGGGGCCGATATCAGCTCAAGGGATGCAAAGGTTGGGTAATAATTGCAAATGCAAAGCAAGGCGCTGCGCCTGGATGCGCCTGCCAAAGGGGTTTACACGCGGTGTTAAATAACGTGCGCCGCACACAATGCTGCTGGGAATTGGTATGTGCTTTGTAGGCAGAGCGTTTCTGTGGTATCTATTGTCCAAGTGATATAAAAATTCCTGAAGGTTGTTAATCCTGATGTCTTCACGAAACATAAGAAGATTATAAAATAAGATTGGGAAACTGAGGTTTGCTAAGTTTAGTCACTGAAGTTGGACCAGAATGTTTGTTTATGGGGGAAGTGGTCTAGACCTCCTAAATCTACTGAATATCTATGTATTTAGGAATACATAAGAAAACTAATCTGAAGTATCTCCTTATATAAATTTTGTAGCACCAAGAAATTTCATGTTATGAATTTTTTTTTTTTTTAATGCATCATTCATGTAAGTATGAGTGAAACACATCAAAGAAAAAGAAAACAGCTTGTGCTGCCGCATAGGGAAACTTTGATGGCTTGGTTTTACAAAATACACCTAATAAGTGAGAGAAGTAACTGGAAATGAAATACAGAGGAAGGAGCATGCCTAGTGATAGTATTTTGGAAGTGACTGAGTTGCTTCTTATTCTTTTTTCTTCTCCCATTCCTGACCCATTTATTTGAATGGAACCATGGTTAAGGACGTACATGAAAAAGTACCTTCTAGAGAACTGGTAAAACAGACAAGTTGAAATTGAGCTTGCTGTGATGGAATAGATACTGGGCACCCTTGCAATGATCCCTGTGGCTGAGATCGATGGCACCTCGTGGCTTGGTGCCTCATACCTGCAGGCAGTAAGCTGCTCTTGCCAGGTACCACGTGTTTATTTCCATAAAACGTGCAGCTTCTACAAAGTAGTGTAAAACACCTCAGAGTTGACCATCTTTTTATGCCATGATGCTGGTGGTGTATAATTTTCTACTCATATTAGTCATAAATTTAATTGTCTTATGACATGATGTGGCTATTATCAAAATTGTTTTACTATTGTGGGTATGGCATTTCGATGATAATGAAGTTACTTTTTATCAAAGCCTGGAAAACTTCCCTATATTGAATGTTTTGCAATAGATGCTCCTTTAGAGCCAAGAAGTTTTTATAAAGTACATGTGGAACTCTGTTGGAGCTTTTGGGAGTAATTACGTTGGAGGGTGATTCTAAAATCTAAACGTGTGGTTTAGAAGATTTGTTATAAGTAGTTGGAAGTCGGACACTCATATTTTTCAGACATCAGTGGACTGTGCGTAATATAGGTCCAGTTTTGTATGAAGAGCACTGATTGTGACTGTAGTATGAATTGAAGAGCTTAAAAATTATGCGGCACTGAGGAGAACATATCTATAAAAAAGCAAAGTTTTTTGCAATCTCAGCTCAAGATTCTGTCTTGATAGTAAGCTTGTAATACAGAAAGAATGTGAATTGTGTTCAGTGTGATCAAATCAAAGGGAGTGAAGGAGATAATGAGGGCAGGGAAGAGAAAGAAAGTGCTGATACTCTTTGGTGTGTTTGTCAGAGATTATGCATGACATTTGGTGATACTATAAGCATATTCAGAATGAAAATGTAGTGCTGCTTTGAAAAAATAATAGAAGAATGAAGGTTTCTTGGTTAGTACATTGTTTCTACTACTTGCTCCAAATCTGTACTATGACTACAGTCATACCAATATAGCAGCTGCTTGAAATAAGCACTCTGTTATAATACCAGCACTCAGAACTGCTGGAGATCAGTAGGGGGTTTTTTTCTCTACTCAGTTTCAGTTTTGACCACAAGGAGATACTAATCTTTATCCAAAATGTTGCTTAAATTGTGATTTAGCTTAAAGCCATTACTATCTAATTATCCTGCTAAGGCACATAACTCTTGGAAGACAAATTGAGGTAGCATGTGTCCATGTTGCCTTACTCTCTGGCATTCAAACAAATGAATGGAGAGCCTTCCCTAACTGGCAGTGGATGGAAGTAGAAATTTAAATTCAAGGTGAAGTTGCTATCTCTAGGATTAATCTCTGTGAGGATCAAGTGTGAGAAATTGATTACTTTTTTACTTAATGCTTGGCAGAACTAGAGGCAGAGGTTTGAGAATGGTGTTGGTTATGTGCTAGTTGGAGGTCAGTGCCACAGATAAAGGGTGAGCTCCATGAGGACCATTTGACACAGAGGAGCAGTCTCCTCTATGTGCCCAACTGTGTTGCAGAAGAAAAGCTTTGTTACTTTAACAATTTGCTATTCCTAGACATTTTTTTTCTTGGAACTAGAGTACTAGGTAGCTAAAGGAATGGAGAAGGTCTTGTTTTCTGCTTCTGTGTGTATCCCCCAACAAGGTATTGTGCAGTAACTTGTTGCTGTGTTAACCTTTCCTTTGGCTCTCCTTTTGTCTTGCACCAAGTTAACCTAAAGGGCTACTTGGAAAAGTTCATGTGTTCTTTATAGGCGTCTTGGGCCAATTTTTCTGTTATTTTCAGTCATTTGATGAAAGAGAAGATTGCTCAGTGTGAGCAAGAACCTACAACAAACTTACCTTTCTTCTGTATTTTGTAGTAGGAAAAAAATCACTGCTTGGGAGTGAAGCCTCATAAAAACTGCTTCTTTTCACATGTTGGAGAATGTAAGTTGGCTGCTCAGGAAGGGAAGCATTCTGTCAACAGCTGTGGCACATTAGGTCCTTAAAGTTAATGAATGAGTGAATAAATATTAATGTACCTCATATTCCTTGTGTCTTCTCAGGGGACAGAAGGAATAAAAGTAGCCATGTCCTTCCCACCTGGACAACTTCCCAAGAGAAGTATAGGAAGGTTTACCATAAAAACTGGGTTGCTAGGATATCACGTGTTGCATAATGCATTGAGGTTACAACTTGAATTATTTTATTGTAATTATATCTGTCACCTAGCTTTATATTTTTCCTGTCTGTTCTCATGTCATATTTATGCCTCTGCTTCTTTCTTCTTTCTCTGAGGTGAAGCTTGACGAATAATGTATTGGACTTCGGTCTGTTTCCAATTCTACCACTACCTTGCTGATTTTCTATTGACAAATGACTTACCTTGCTGATGGGTCAGCTTACTTGTCATTAAATTGGAAAGATTTAAATTTGCTTTGACAATGATTCTAGGAAAGTGAAGCTTTCTTTTTGGCTTTTTGGTCTTTGTGGGCTTTGAGGAGTTCAGAGAATAAGCATTGCTTTCATGACTTCCACCAGAGGGAGCAAAATTTTTTAACTGAAAATGGATGGAAATTGTAGGGGTTATTTCATTTGTTGTAGAAATAGATTATTTGTAATAGAAGAATAGTTGAGCAGGGGTGATAGGAGGCTGACCATGACAGTATGGGAACATCAGCTTTCTGTATGAGTTGTGTGAGAGATCAATCTTGAGGTCATGAAATATGGACTGAACTAAGTGATTATCAGTCTGAAATTAAGTGATTATCTTCTAGATAAGAAAAGGAAGAATGTGGCTCCAACTATTAACAGTATAGCTATGTGAAGATATGTGGACAGAATAAAATGTCGTGTTTATGATTATGCAGTTGGCTTAAACTCCAGGATGTGAAAATAGCATTGTTGTTTCAAATAAAATTTCTGTACCATTTCTACACTTTTCTTGTGGGTTTTTTTTTGGTGTGTTTTTTTTTTTTTTTTTTTTTTTTTCCTTCTCATTTAGTTTTGGCTTTTATTTGGTTAAGTTTGCTCATTTGTGTAGAATAAATACAAATTCCTATGTGAGGGCCATCAATCTTCAAAGAGTCTAAACTGACTTTTTTATTAAGAATAGACCAAGTTTTCCTAAACATGACCTGCATAAAACATATTTAGTGGTTCATAAACCACTAAACTTCATTTAGTGATCATAAACCAGTTTGCTGTACCTTTACATAATTTTCTGCATATGCTTCCTTGTACAGACAGTTGCTCAGGTTGCTTTCACCATGCCCTTAACACACTTGATTCCACATAAAAGCACTGATGTATGCTGAGCCCATGTTTCACCTTTGAGCCCTCAAGGAGAGTGGGCAGAATTTTCTTTTTCTTGTGTGTGTGTATATATATATATATGAAATATTTATTTCTTACATGCAAGTGATGTAAGAAAGCAATTTAGCAATTTTTTTTCTCCCTTATTTTGATGCCTTGGAGGTGAGCACAGCTGTAGTTTGGAGAAAAGGCAAGGCTTGGAGGTGGGGTAGGGAATTTTGCTGAGAAGCATTATGTGCCTGATTTGCCTGCAGGATACATCTGAGTATGTCTCCTAGTTAGATCTCTGTTATTTCACAAAATTTTGAGCATTAGTGATGCCTTACCATTGCTTGTTTCCTGCCAAAGCAACATAACGTAGCCTCCTGAGGGCTGAAAGGTTTTAGTCGGGTAAAAACCTTCTTGTCTAAACATGGAATGGATATCAAAATGTTTGTCCTGTATAACTATCCAGAATTTAGATGGCCTGACATTTGACTGAAGCATTATCAAACTAGAAAAAAGAATAAAGTGAAGAATGTCTCAAGTTTCTTTCTTTCATCATTGATTCTTAGATGCTTGTGTATGGTTGTGGAATCCAGAGCAGCTTGTTACTGATTTTTTAGATAGGACCCAGGAAATTTATAAGTAATAGATGTTAGTAAAATTCATGGGTGTGTCAAATGCAAACACTGAAGGCAAGGGAGTGGTAGGATAAGCAAATTGTGCCCCTACTTTGCCCTGTGCTTTCTTTATGTGCCGCTAGCAGCAGTCAGGAGAATGAAGGGTGGATGGCAAAACATGATTTTCTATGATGATAGGTAGAGACTGTGGTTGGTGGAAAAAAAGCTGGAAATAAAGTTCTGTTCTTCATTCTGTATGTGCTGTTCTCAGTGATGGGATGTTTTGAATTGTGTGGGTTTGCTAACCAAGTTTTTAGTGGTTTCTTAACTTTACTTTGAACCCTTGGAAGGGAGGGATTGTATCATCAGAATGGTTCTCTGCAGTGACACCTTTGCCAGGTTTTACTGTCAGTGGGTAAACGTTGACTTATTCAACAAACAATAGGTAGAGAGTTAGCTCTGCAATGAGAAATATGTAGAGCAGGATGAAACAGTTGGGATAAGAGGAAAAATTGATGAGAGAAAGTGACTGTCTTAAAGGAAGAGGTGAAATCTGTCATGAACAGAGTTGGAAGAGAAAATAAATCTTTTCTAACTCTGTAACCAGTGTTTGCTAAGTGATAGAAAGATTTAGTACAAGAAGGAAATACATCTCTGTTATTCAGGTTCATGAGTACTGTTGTGAGGATGTAAATTACAGAGCTGCTTTAATTCTTTAATATTTGTAGAAGCAGGAGTGACTTTTGTTCACTCACATGCTTTCATACTGGGTGTGTTTTCTTCAGTTTTTTTGCAAAGCAGTGGAAAAACTCAAATATTATTACACATAAGATTTCTATGGTGAACATCTAAACAAAACACTCTTTACCTGAACAGCATATATTCACCTGATTTGTTTTGTCACATTGTTTTTCCATCCTTAGGCAAATTGTTGAGGTGGTTAAGTGTGAACCCTCACCTGTGCTTGTGACAGTACAGCCCATTTCTGAATCCAGAATGGGGTTCAGAAGTTGCTATGAAAATATTGCAATTCTGGGATGTTGAAAAGAAATAATGGAGTGCCCAAAGAACAGTCTAATAAAGAAAAAAGAGTAAGGCATAAGGAAGACAACAAGAGTCACTTTTTACAGAGTGCTTGGTTACCACTGTGTTGCTTGCTGTTTCTGAAGGGTTTCTGCTGTAAACCTCCTGTACCACAGCTATGTTCATCTTTCTTCTCCGTGGGCTTTTTCTTGATTACTGTGCTGACTTTAAGCAAGAGTTCTGAAAACCAATAAAACTGGAATAGATGAGTGATCTTTATCATTCGGTACTCCTGACATTTGTTGACTTTTAACTCATGTTTACCTGTTCCTGTGTTGACCTAATGAGGCACTGTGATACATCCTTTGTAGCCTTGATTACAGAATGCTTTCTTCACATTTATTATTTTAACTAATGTACACTTTTCCTGTGTAACATGTACCCATTTTTTTTTCCTTGTTTCCCTTGAACTAGGGAATCTAGACTGGAGTATTATTTCTCCTGAAAAGTGAGAACAACTACACGTAGCTAAGTGAAAACCTGTTTGCTTCTTGTGTGCATCTTCACAGTATTTGTGTTACAAAGAAAGCTGATGTAGCTCTTCAGTATGGATATTTCATTTTCCTCCTTTACTTTGGGAAGTACTTTAAATTCAACATCAGTTGAATCAACATTACTAGTCTTTTAGCACTTGTTTAAGTGAACAGATTTTGTTTGAGAATTTCAATTTTTCTGCAAAGTTAGGTAAATGCTGGTCGTACCTACTTGTTTTAGAGTGATCACTCTGGAAGCTAAGCCATCTTTTGCTTTTCCACAGCTCTATTTTTTACTCTGGAGTAATATGTCCAAAAGTGAAGAAGCTGTTTTGGTTTGGCTATAGTGCTGTGATTTTCTGTAGTTGGGATTTTGTTGTTTTCTTCTGTTTCCAGTTAAAGTGATCTAAGCTGCAGAAGGTATACTTATTCTGAAATGTGGCTTTTGAGCATACTGGTTGTATTATTACAGTGGTATATTCTATACTGTAATGCCACCTGTACATTCTGACATGCCTTTTGGCTGAGTAATGCTCTTGATTCTACTGCTTCCTCACAGTATTACATATATGTATAAATACACACATACATAAAACGCCAGTTATTCAATGGACTAAGCATGCCATTGAAAAAGTGGACTGAAGGCCCAGACTAAAATGAATTGGGTTTTATTCTTCATAGTGGAAAGGCTAGAAAGAATTTGAGGTCATCACAAATCTGCAGGAATTTTAGAAGTTCAGTGATGGCTGAGATTTGTAGAAGGTCTACCTGTAGAATACATTGGCAAATCATTTTCTGTAATGAAATTGATTGTAAGAAGTCAGATAAAATATTTGAATATAAAAGTATAATTATAAATGTTACTACAATATTATTAAAAATGGAATTAATTTGAAAAGTTGTAACATCTCAAAGTGGTGTCTGCTGCTTGTATGGATTGGTGCATACTGCAGGTGTTTAAAGGGCTGCTGTTATGGTGCTTGGAGATGAGGCTTGGCTGATCTCATGGGGATGATTCCTGAATTGGGAAAAGCAGGAACATAATGGACATGGATGAATACAGACTGTGCTGGATAGTAGTTCATTCAAAGGAGAGTGTAGTGAAGCCCTTTCCTATTCTTTTCCTTCCCGTGGAGAGCACTGAGAAGCTGAAGCCATATGGACAGGAGACTCACTTTCAATGTCTCTTGCTTATTTTAAGATGTATTTCAGTTTCTCACATACCAGCAGAATATAATTGTAGTGAAGTAGACCTTAATTGAGAAAATGTCAGTTTCTGGTTGGATTTGAGAAAGATACCTCCATAGGTGTTGGTTATTTTGCTTTATTTTTAAATGCCTAGGAAAGCGAGTAGCTTGTAATGTTTCTGCAAAATTTCAGACACTGTAGTGGTTCTCTGGGCTTTAAAATAAAAACTTTTCCTTCAAATATATGTTTGAATACCCTATATTTATGGAAGACACAGAATAGAAATTTTCAGTTCCCCTGGATCTGCTAGATGGAGATTAAAGATTAACTAGTAAAAAAAGGATAAAAGAATGTAAAAGTATGCACACAGGATGATAAACATAGCTGAAACTATTGGATAAACAGATCATGAGGAATACAGTGGTTCTTTTGGCAAAGTTCTGTCTCAAGAAGTAACAGCACATGTCCAAAAAAAAGTTCAAAGAAAGGTAACCTGTAATATTGAGGCACTCATTGAGTATGACCACCAGAGACCCGTTTAGACAATACTGTAGGACCATAAAGGGGCTTCCAATAGGAGACAGATGCATGCAAATTAGTTCTAGGAAAAATGATGTTTATGCATTAGCTAGGAAGTACACTATAATGAATATGTATGATCATGATGGAATAAATACCCTGTTGTAAAGTTTCACACACACATTTGATTAGAGAAGATATCCTCTGAAAGTGTCACTGTAATAAAGAATGCCTGCTTTCTAATACTTGAAATTGTGTTATTTTCTGGCTGATTTTGTTATCAGTGTACTGCTGGTACATGTGACAGAGTAGAGATTTTGAGTTCATCTCATTATATGCATGTGCACTGCAAGTGTGTGATAAAAATCCATGGTTTTAAAAGCACAGTAACTGAGTTGGTCTTTGTTTGGAACTGTGTTTTGCCAACAGAATGCTGGGCTGTGGTGTTGTGATGTTGTAAACTTTTTCCGTGGTAGTTTGAGATCTACAATCCTTAACTGGCCAAACCAGTTTTTGCTTAACAGAAGCAAGTGGTTTAGATCCTTATTGTTTCTGAAGAGAGAAGAAAACAAAACACACAAACAAAAAAACCGAAGCCAATTTACTTAGTCTGATTTCACCTTTGAACCAACCTTGCATCCTAGATTTTGGGTATTCCCATGAATAAATAGCTTTTTTTGACAACTCGTGATCTATGACAGTGAATTCTTAAGAGCCCATCCGAGAGAACACCCTTCAGCCAATATCTTCCTATCCTTAATGAATTAGTTTTGGTTGTTTTTGCTGTAAAATGTACATTGATGTTTTGTTTTACATCTTTAGTCATACAGTTTATCTTAGAGTAATTCTGAGTAATGATTAAGTAAACCTTCTTTGAAAAAGCTTATTGGATTTGATGCTCATTTATTATATAAACCAGATTACTATTGCCTACATCATGTTGTTCGTTATGTGCTTCACTCTCTGTAGCATAGTTAAGAATTGCAAACTGGGAGTTAATACTGGAAACAGAAATATTATTACTAACCTATGTCATAACTGGATTCGATATTTTGGACTGAAACCAGCTTGGCAAGCAAACATTTGGGATCTTATATGTAAGTCCTTTCATGTGCCAACAAATTAATGGGAAGATGAAGTGCATGTGTCCAATAGTAAAAACGATTTGCCAGTGATGTTGATGTTGACTAACACAAATGGAAGCAGCACTTCAAGGAAGTGGCTGCTATTAGAAGGCTGTGCTTGGAGTTTTCACCTGAAAAAGTGTCCCTTCACACTGGATACTGTATAAACATTCAGTAATACAGTCTTTGCTACAAAGAACATTGTGCCTTCATACCAACGTCTCCCATACTGGTACTATTTCAAAATAATCACTGCTGCTTATTCTCTACTTCTTCATGTTTCACCCATGAAACAAGATTGAGACTTCACAGCAGGAGTGTTAATTAGTTTTATTTTCATTATGTAAGGCACTGAGTATTAATTGAATTGAAAATGCATTTGAAAGCATTTTTGCAAGATGTATGATCCTTTTGGTTCAAAGAAGAATCTTCCTGTTTCATCCTGTCATTCTACTATCAGAGAAGAAAGGTTCTCTGAACTACTCTTAAGTATCTGTCAACTTTATCAAATACCCTTGCCAGTATCTCTGAACTTCTCTTCCTGACATTTCCCAATAAATTGAAGAAAATTACCAAGCAGTTTGATTTTTGAGCCTTGTAATGGAATTGCTTTTTTCAGTTTTACTGTGGAAAATGTTATTTCCTTTTTTTTCCCCCCTTTAATATTAGTGCAGCAACTTTTAGGCAGTAGTTGGAAAATTGAGGTTGGTTTCAAATAATAGTCATTCTCACTCTTCAGTTCTTAGCTGTCTAGTGTTAGGCAATTATTGGATAATTGTATTTTTACTTGATGTTGTTTTTATACTTGATCAAGGCTAGAAATTGGACAGAAGAATATCCATCAGTACATGCTGTTTGATTGCTGTGGAGAAACATTAACTCCCCTCTATGTTATAACCAACTTTCCTGAACTCTTGTAGATGTTTTTCATTCCTCAAGTCATTGTTTTGGTGGGAAAGGGAAATAGTTTTGACTTAACTTGGAGCAGGAACAAGAAAATAATGATGTTTAAGGAACAAGCCACAGTTGATGCTTCATTAATTGTGATAAGGTTTGGCAATTTTTGACAAGTATGTGTCAACAAACCAGCTTGAAGAGGTTTGTGTTTAAAATGCTACTACTAAAGTGGCCCTACAGATTTAGAAAAAATATTAAAGCCTCAGCTTTAAGGTCTTTTTAAGTTGTATGTACATTATTCTGTATTGATCTCGTAGATCTTGCAAGAACTCATTTCAAAGTGTAGTTTGTAGTTCATGTGCTATTTTTTTTTCCTAAAAAGTCTTTTTTGCTCTAATAGCTGTAGAGGTTGAAAAGAAGAGCTAAAGGTTGGAGAAGGGGATTGCTGCTTTGTGCACCTTACCTTGGTGCACTCACTGGGCCTGTCAGATTAACGAGGAAGCCTAGGTCCTAACTTTTCTTCTGTGGTAGAATGGAGGGCCAAAAATTGCTATAGACAGGGAGACAAGTAATGCCGGTATCTTGCACCTCAGAAAAACTGAATTCTAAGGGGGAAATGTTTCCTGTAAAAAGGGGAATGGGAGTTCTCCTAAATCTCCATCTGCAGAATTGCCTTATCCACACGTTCTTGACTGTTGTCTGTGAAGTGTCTTGCATCTTAAACTTGTTATTTTAAACTCTGCACATGATCAGGTAGGCTTTAGTGCTTCTGCTTCTATCTGGGTAATCTTTTTTTCAAAGCCTAATTCATCAGCAATAGGAATATAAGTGCTGCCTTACTTTTTTTCAAGAAAAACTGTAAAAAATCCCGCAAAAGAACTGACTAAAATCCACAGAAAAACACAACCCCCTAAACGAAACCCCCCCATCAGCTTTAATTCATCCAAAGTGGTTTACTGAGGCCACAGGCATTCATTGCACTTTAGAGGTTTGAATACTTATTCTTCTTCTGATTTGAGAAAATTTGTTAAAAATGAGAGAGAAGCACCAAGACAAAGTAACTTCCAAAGAATTTGTGTAGGTCATTGGCAGAAATGGTAAAATGCAACATTCCTGGGTCATCTTTGGTGCTTTACCTGCTAAACCACTGTTTCTCTTGTGGGGTGCTTTGTTGGAAATGTTCTTTGGGTGTCTCTCTATACCCTGTTGTAGCTGGTAAGCAAAACTTTGTGCCATTGTGTTGCTGCTTTTCAGTGGATTATTAGTAGGCTGTGTGGACCTCTATGATTTACTTGTGCCATCCAGTTAGGAACTATCTGTATCAGTAAAATTCCCTCTCTGCTTTGGCTGCTTTTTTGAATGAGGCAAATGCCTTCTGTGCTGTGAAGTAGCAGAATTCTGGAGGCCTTGACTGCAGCAATTGGCTTTTGATATTAAAATATAGCTTATATGAAGAGGAAGCTTAGCCTAAAATCTGAATTAGTAGATAAAACTTGCATATATTAAAATTAGTTTTGTAGAAGAAATAAACTTTTCTTCTGTACTGCTTTTTAATGTTGGCTTAAATGTCTTTAATGATTTATTAAAGATGCTGTCTATGTTGTAAAGTTGCAAACTTCCAGCTGTTCAAATCTGATGTTATGCTAGAATTTCCTCTTGAGGATGAAAATCCTTGTGACAGTCAGAGACCTTTTTCTTTTTTTTTCTTTATGCTAAGAATTGATTCCTTAAATACTCTTTCCTTACCAATAACTTTGTTTTTACAAAAGCATGGCATAAATTACATTTAATTCTTTTAAAATACTAAAATAAATGTCTTTTAAAGTTATATACTTTCTGCTGACTTCTGCAGAGTTATTCAAATGGAGAATTTCAT
>VWYP01010950.1:34523-79456 GCA_013400435.1 Pycnonotus jocosus | reverse complement strand
TCCTCCAAAAGGATCCACAGGGTAAACCTTGCTAAAGGAAATCACCAGCACTTCTGGCAGAACATAACACAGTTTTTAGAGGCTGGAAGACTCTGTCTCAGGGTCTCCAACCCATTCACCACTCCAGGAGCAGAGCTGGATGCCACATCTCTCCAGAGAAAGCTGATTACAGGCAACCTGCCATTTTCCACTGGAAGTATTTCTATGAAGCATCATTATCCTTGTTTCACACCTGGAAACTCATGCTAGTGATGGCAAAGGCAAAAGGGATTTCTCTCAGATCAGTCAGGAAAGTGACTGATTCACAAAGATTTAAATGATGGTTTGTGAAGTGTCAGATGAGAACAGTAACCATAGGCCTTTCTCTCCCCATGGTTACATCTCTGAACTCCTCTACTGGAATGGATCTCAGGTACATCAATCCTACATTGGGATATTTAAGGGTTAAATAGGGATTACAAAGCATTTTCTCAGCTGGTGGTAAAGCATTCAAAATCTATTACAAATAAAATTTTAAAAATGACAAAGGAAGCTCTACTGATAACTGTCGCAGTGAGAACTTCTTGAACTACATTTGTAGTCAAAAGCAGCAAAATAGTAATCTAAGCCTGTTCAGTTCACCACTAAAAGAAGAAAACTAGAAGAAGGAGGGAGCTGAAATCTGTGTCACTTGATAGCTCCTGGCAAACTCTTCCTGGCTTTATGGTTATGCTTCTAAATCCTCTCAATTTAATGGTGTAGGTTTCCCTATTTTTAGATCACAAATTAAGGCAGCTCTGCTTTTTCCCCTGCATTATTTTCTAACCAGACCACGGTTATTAAACTTAGCAGGCAAAGAAACAAGAGCGCCCTTTAAATAAAAAAAAATTTAAAAACCCAAACCACTGTACAAGCAGAATAACCACATGGCTGGAGAAAGAAAATCACTCCCAGGGGCTGACAGACCTCTTGAGTTTCCACTTCAGTGGCCCACGAGGCAGCTCTGCTGCTGGGACTCCCGAGGCCCCAGAGGTGCCAGGACTGACGGAGGAGCTGCCTTGGCACAAGGCTCCCCTCCAGCACAGGTCACCCACAGGTCTGCAGTGAGTGTCAGCCCACAACACTCGGGCTGGACTCTGACCAGACAACCCCCAGTTTAATGCAGCGATCAGGGTGAATTTGGCACCTTGCTGCCTCCTCTGTGCCCGGCTGCAGCGGGGCTGGGGGGTGTCTGCACCGGGAGGGCACGCTGTCCTCCAGATTGTTTTGAAACAACAAGAAAAAAGCTTATCATAATCCTCCTGGCAATTAGAGCCTGGCTGGCTGCAAAGTGCAATGCATTTATCAAAACCTCCTTTGAAGGCGCTGAGGGAAGTGAATTTGAAGCTGTTGGGGACTGCAGGAGTCAGAGAGCCCAGCTGCTCCCGGGGAGCCTGAACTGAGGCGAGGGGGCAGAGGGAGGAGGGAGAATTTCCTTGTCTGGGACATGCACGTTTTCCATCAGCCTGGTGTGTGAGGATAAATAAATAACACGTTATCTCTCCCCGTGTGTCTCTCGAAAGCTCGGCCGATTACAGCTGGCACGCTTAGGGGGCTCTTCCTGCAAACTCTGCCAAAAACTTAACCACTCCTGGAGCCGTAAATCATCCCAAACTGGGCTTCTTCTGCCCTCAACCCCACCAATGTGAGAAAAACTCAAATTTAAAAAAAAAAAAAAGAGAGAGAGAGAAAGTTGCCAGTTTCGTGAATGTCAGAAGGAAAAGACTGGTAGTTTTTGCCTTTTTTAAAACATGCATCAGCACGAGCTTCCCAGAGGTAATTCACACACAGCAACACGTTGAAGAGGCTCATCTGCCCTTGCCATACAGTGAGGCTCTGGTTCAGCAGCATGAGGCAGGATTAAAACAGTGCAGTCTTGTAAAAACCATCAAAAGTAACAGGCGGGAGCACAGTTCACAGAACCTCTTCCAGCACAGACTGAGTACTGGCATCTGATGAAATTCCCTAGACCCCTTTAATTTCCATCCTGGTGCCCCCTGCTCTCTCTGCAGCCCTACAGACCTCTGGACATGTTGGGTTTCTTTTCCCACTCCCTGCTATTCACAATTACAAGTCTCTTTAGAGGGCAGGGGGAGAAAAATTGCTCATGATGTTTTCCCTCTTCTCATCTGCTTCTCTCTGTTCAGTGTGGGCATGCAACCCTTGGCCAAAGGACAGCCTCCTTCTCTTGGAGCAAGACCATCTTCCCTCTGAGCACAGACCATATCCCTGGATTTTTATGCTGTAATTTAAGTGCTGTCCCTCCAGCAGGCAGGGAGGTGGATCAGGACATCAAACCTCCCCTGCCTTAGGGGAAGGAGCTGAGTCCAGCCCATGGTTCAGCCACCCAAAACTGCTACAGCTCTTTGCAGAAGCTTGCTGGCACACACAAGCCCTCAGCACAAAAAGAGGGAGTCAGAATAGGGAGTGAAAGCCATGGGAGAATGAGAATAAGCAGATGGGAAGGTAAAGATATATTAAAGATTAATTAAATTGCCCTGAGCAAACTACACAGAGCAGGACCCCTGTGTCATCTCACTGCATCTCCACATCCCCTTCCAAAACAGCTTTTCTCCTCTGCAAGGTTTTCTTCATCCAAAACCACTGAACAATCGTTGCCTTGAGTATTATTTTAATCATTCCCAAATGCCTTTCCTTTGGAGGATTCCTGCTGAGATCCCAAGCTGGGTTCTCCACCAGAGTAAATCAGCCCAGCTACTGTAACTGGGCTGCTGATTTACATCTTCTAGAGACCCACCCTCCTCCCAGCCAATTCCACTCCCTGTGCTCACCCCTGCACAAGCCTCGTCTAAAAAACTCCTGGCAAAACCTTACTGTGCATCCTCCCCTGCACAGGGCTATTCTTGGGATTTCAGGAATGTGGGCATTACACTGCTATGAAAAGGGGCACTATGCTGAATTTATACACGGGAGGGTTGCAGGGATGAGAGCTGGGGTGTAGTGGCTTTACATCTGTGACAATGTCACAGGGATGACAACAGCAAAAAAACTTTGATCAATGCCCGAGTACAAACACAGGTTTATGTCCTTGCCATCTGGCAGAGTATCATGTTCAGAGCTGAGCAGGCAACAGTGGCTGCTGCTACACAGTGTACTAAATACCAATAAAAGCTGAATGGATCTGCAATAGAGCACACTTTTGAAATAGCTGTGAAAGGAAAATCTAGGCCACTAAGTGCTGTTAGAAACAATGTCCTTATATTTTTTCCCTTCCCCTTACTATTCTCCTCTGTCTTGCTTCTGTGCTTGGGATTCCTCTTCCCTCCCTTTTCCCAGCGCCAGTGGCTGCACAGAGAGCTATCAAGTGAAATGCTGAACCTAAACTGAAGGGTGTGTTCATTTAACAAGCACTAAGTATCGGTCAGGAGGGGCAGACTGGCAGCTGCCCTCACATCTGAGGCCAACCCCCCTCCATAAATGGTGAAGCACAGCATCCCCATGAATGGAAGAGGTGGCTGCAATCTCTTCTTTCCTGCTTCTTCCTCCCCTACTCAGCACAAAGGCATACAAGACCCACATTGACCCAGAGACCCACGGATAAAACCCTGGACCAGTGTAATCACTGTCTTTTGCACTTCTGCAGAGCTTCTTCAGCACAAGATGCTCCAATCATTCCCTTGCCCAGAGCAGCTCCAAACTCCCAGCTATGATAAATCCACCACGGCTCAGTGGTGAACACTACCTGCAAACATCTCAAATGCAAATGTCTCAGCTCAAATGCCTTTTACAAGATACTAAGTGGACACACTTTGCCCTGCCCTTTCCACATGCCAGAAGCTCAGGCACATGCAGAAGTGCCTTACACGTTGATATGTAGGCTGCCAAGAGACTGTGTATCAATCTGATGGGCATCAGGAGGAACAAAACCTTATTTCACTCATGAGTTCACCATAGCTGAAGGATATTTACCCAAGCTAGCAGCAAAGTCAGCAAGAGACTGGTTCCCAGAAATTGGTTTCAACACCAAGACCACCACCCCTGCGTTATTTAACCTCACAGGCCACAAACCTCAACCCAAAACACCATTCTTCACACCAAGCTGTATAAAATGTCTCAGCCACCAAATTGTCACACAGACAGACACAACACAGCAATGGCAGGAGGGACTCTGCAGTGACACGATGGAGAAAACACCATGGACAATGGCACATCTTCCAAGGGACCCCATGAGATCTCTTTTCTCTGTCTTGTGCATGCATTTCCCATTAAATAAATGAGAATATTAACCAGCAATTGGACAGAAGGAAAACTTAGCCTGGCAGTTAGGTCTCATTGTTACTCAGCTTTCCTATCAGGAAATACAAGGGTCTCAGAAGGGAAGCAATGGAAATGATCACTCAAAACAACTGAACAGGCTGCTAGACTAGACACTACAGGCAGCAGTCCTGACCTGGCAGGAAAACCCAATAGCCCTATTCTTCCTCTTTGGCATCTGTGATCCTACAATTGCTCAGTCATTTCAATAAATCCTTCAGCTCCTCTATCTAGTTTCATTATTTTATGGACTTAATTCTCAAAAGAACTCACTGCCCATCATTCAGGTCAGCTTTTCATCTTTAGTTGCAAATGTGATCTTCCCAAATGTGCTCAGCAGCCACGAGCCATCTTCGGAAAGTCCCAGGGGAGGCGGCATTACCTTGCCAAGACTCTGAAGCCCTGAGTGCCCATTTCATAGCTGCCTAACTCTTCAACAGGAAGAAATGTTTGCATGATGCTCTTGTGGATGTTCACACTGTCAAAAGGGCTAGATACTATTTTCCCAAAGTAACTTGACCCATTTAAAGAACTTCTCCAGGAAAGCCAGTTGAGTATCTCTGACATCTGCACTACCACAGACACTCTAGTATTAACTATCCCCTTTATCTCACTATATTTTTGCTGATAGCTGAACTATGCAGTGCAGTGGTTCTGGCATCCCAGCAATGGCTAGTTATCAGGAGCAAGAAAGCACGAGGTCTGGGAACTCATTGAAAACATTCAGAGGCGATACGTGAGGGACTGGGAGAGATTAGACAGGGTTTGCTGGGGCTCCAGGAATTCCTGCAATTCAGGGGTTACATGGCAAGATTTCTTTTCTTGCATGGGACAGCAGCAAGCAGCAAGATGGAATTTCCCTTTCTCTTTAAAACTGTTTTCCCAAAACTGTCACACATATACAGCTTCCCCTGGTTTTTCTCCACTGTTTTCAACCAGATGGGGTACCCAGGGCAAGTCCTTGGAGTAACAACCCTCATGTACACTGGAGAGGCTCAACTAGACTCTCATTTCACCAGGAGCCAGACTTTGAAGCCTGACTGACAACATCCACAGCTGCTTGCCCAGCAATTAACCACTTAGAAAGAGCTAATTAGTATGAGGAAATTAGTTTCAGGCAAAGAATGCTTGAAAAATAATCTGTGTACGTAAGGTCAGACATCCTACGTTTTATTCAATGTACTTTTTTCTTCTCTGCTGCTGAAAGAGGTCCCAGAAAAATGATGTAAGATACCTAAACCAGGCAGATGCTGAAGATTCAGGGAATCAAGTGTTAAATATACTAAAATAAAATGCCTAAATATGCAACTTCAACCCTAAAGGCTTCTGATGTAACAGGCATATAAAATGTGGAAGTTTCATGGATGATGCTAATTATCCCTAAAGCTCATCTCCCTTTCCTCTATGCTTCCACACCTAGGTTCCTGCTTTTCCAGGGGAAAAAAACAAGGCAACACAGAAGTGATCCAGCAGAAGACAGAAGTGCTGACAACGAGGTCTGGCCAGAGTTGTGGCTGAATTCATTTGCCACTGGGCTCCTGCCCGGTCATGGGGCAGCTGTGAAAACAAGACCATTGGGAAAGCACCACGTGAAGCCAGAGTGGAAATGCCAACACAACCCCAAAGCAATAGCAGCCAACCTCAACCACAGACACTACAGTGGCAGCTTTCTTGCATTGTTGTTGTTTTTCCCTAAAATAGCCTGTAAGATAAATAGAGCCAGTGATTAGCTGAGTGCCATCCTCTCTGATACGTGCTTGGCCATTATCTGCTCCTGACACCTCACATCTAATTGCAGTGCAACACCCCAGCAGGACAGCCTGTCCCAAGAGGGCCTGAATGGAGTGACTGGGAGAGTTAAAAAAAAAAGAAGGGAAAATAAAGCTTGCTGGCACATCCAAGAAATGAAAAGGCTGCACTCCAGCAGGGTTAGCATGTCAGAATGGGGATTTCAACAGCAACAGTGCTGGAGAGGTTGGCTACCTCTCAGAAGCACACCCGGATTCCAAACTTGGGTCTGGTAAGGTTTCCCACCCACAAAAATAGCCACATGCTCCCTGTCAACAAGACCTGGGCTCTTCCCTCTTTCCTTTCCTGTTTATAACACATCTTCTCAAGGATGTCAGCAGAATCAGCAGCTCTCTGTGCTCCAGAGACAGCCCCTGCCTCGCCAAGTGAAAAATCTCCACAGAAAAAACAGCAAGGGTGAGGAAGAATTACCACTCTCTTGCCTTTTTTTTTTTTTTAACTGCTTAAAAAAAAAAAAAGTCATTAATTTCAATGATCCTGTTTGCCAAGCAAACATGTGAACAACCTGATCAGCACAAGGGAAGAGCAGCATACCAAGCCCTGTGGGCTCTGGGACTGACACAAGCCATCCTTGCCCCTGAATGCAGGACTGAGTCCCCCATAAACATGGCACTGTTTAAATGTTTCTTGCAAACAGAAAGGTATCATATTTGGGAACTTCATTTTTTCCATGCTGGAGAGAGAAAAATATTTGGACAGGGACACCAAAGGAAAGGCTGTGTGTCTCCACAAGCACCACAAGCAATGCACAAGCACACACTCCACCAGCTGGGACAAATATGTAGCCCCCTTTGTCTCTTGTTTCTCTCATTTTACTCTTATTTCAGCTTTTTCTTGGGCAGAAGGCTACAGTTTACCACTTGTCCAAGATGCAGGGTCAAGTGTCTCTCACTCTCCTTCTTTTAAAAGGGAAAATGCATTTCATTCCAGATCAAAAATTTGATCATGGAGATCCATATCCTGAGCCTGAACTCAAGATGAGGAGCACCTCACTGTCCTGCTCTTCCTGTGTCTTGGCCTTTTTGGAGATATTCCTATTTAGGTTTTCTTCTTATACAAGTATGTTGGTCTCAAAAGGAGTACCAAAACAATTTCAGAAAAGCTTCATTTCCCAAAAAATATTTCCATCATCTCTTGTGGCAACTTAACTTTCTCTAAGTATGCACAAAGTGAGCCCAGCTGCAATGTGTGTGTTGTGTAAACCTGGTGAGACTCTGCTGAAGTCAGCAGATGTGGTGTGGATTTGCAGTGCTTTCTTGGAATGAAGAACTTTGCCTTCTATTTATCACACATTTCCTTGCTAAAGAAGCACTCTTAAAATGGCATTCACATTTTCAGTAAATGCTCTAGAAAAAGAAACAGAAAAGACCATCAATTACCATGAAAAAAAACAAACCCAAAAAAGCAAAAAACCAAAACCTTCCTATGCAATGGCAAAAAATAGCCTGTAATCCAAGTTCTGCTGTTACGCTGACATAAAGTTGGACTCATCCTGATCTTGTCCTTAACAAGACTGCTCAGTCACTCTAATTTAAACAGGCAGCACAAAGCTGTTCTCATGCAAATAATATACAAATCTGCCATGATTTGGTAATGCTTAGCTTAATTTGACAGCTATTCATACCATCAGACAAGTATTGATTATAAATAAAGATAAAAAATGAGAAACTTGTGTTTAAATCCTAAGCAATTAATAACTAAAGACAGACACAGGCAGATGAAATCTGTCAGCACATGGAAAGGATCCACTAATTGCATTGCACATAAGTTGCAAAAGTAGACAGCTTTTACTGCTTTGTTTTCCAGAAGGACAAACTGACAAGAGAGTTTAAAATGATGATGCTTATCTGTGGCTGCAGCTCTCCCATGAACAGGACAATGCCACATCTCCCAGGCACCTTTCAGGTGTCCTACAACAGCTCCTCTGCTCCACAAAGGAAGTGGGACACCATCAGCACCCCCCTTATATTTAGATTTTCCTCCTGTTAGTCAGGTGACTTCCCTGTTGACTTAACTTTCTTTTCTTTAATGTCTCTAAGGCTGAGCTTTCCAACATAAGTCCCATTCATATTTAATCTCTACCTCTATTAAACTTGTCAAGGCTCTAATAAATGAGGAGAGCACTCTTGGCTGAAGGTTTTCCTCTGATCTGCTTGGTCCAAACAGGCCCATGGAAGTGGATATAAGCTCTAAATGACACAGTTCACATTTGGGAGGATGCAGCCAGCAGCAGGGCATGCAGGCACCCCAGCCACACAGCACACAGCCACAGAATCAGTGAGGTTGGAAAAGACCTCTGAGATCACTCAGTCCAACCCAAGACCCAACACCAGCATGGCACCAAGTGCCACATGCAGCCTCTCCAAACACCTCCAGGGATGGGGACTCCACCACTGCACCTCGTCAGACTGAGACAGCCCACCAAGCTCCAGCTCCCACCTCAGCCTTGAAGGTCACAGTTCAAACCCTGAGAGAAGGAAGAGAACAGCCACACGGTGAAAATGACCACCACAGAGGTTAAGTAAAAGCAGTTTTGAGGACTGCAGGAGGCTGGGATGCTGGGTTCACCACAGCCTCCTCTCACCTTGGAAAGAGACCACTTTAGAGAGTCACTCCATACTTTTTTTCAGGAGCAGGAATTGATCCCACTCTTTTTTTTGGCCCTCTTGGAGCTGCTTTGCCTGTGATGCCTAATTCACTAGTACAACTTATGCTGGCACAAATCTCATAAACACCTGTTAAACAAAAGTGTAAGACACATGACAGAACAAGAGCTGACTCTGGCCAGAAACACCATAAAGAAAGGCTCCAACTGCAGTGGTTCAGAAATCTTGCTTCTCTCTGACCACACTTTCATCTCTTTTTCCCCTGGAACCCTTGGTGTCCTCATTGCTCACAGCTCCAGAGCTGGCTCCCAGTCACCAGGACCTTCCCCTCTCTCTCTACTGTCATGCCCTGCCACAGGCCCCCACCCTTGTCCACCAGCACTGGCCATCCCCACACACACAGGGCACATCAGCCCTTCCCACCTTGTGTCTTCCATCTGCCACATCACACCCTGCCCACCCCACCACCAGCCCGGCCCCTCACAGGACACACTGCAGCACTCCAGATCACTCACTCAGCAGCCAGAACAAAGGACAAGCTCTTCTCTGCTCAGCTGCCAGTTTTCCTCCCCCAACCTCCACACCAGCAGACATTTATCTGAATAAAAAGTCACCTTTGAAGCCAAAACCCATTTGGGGGCTGGATGCTGGGAAGAGGGGCCCTTTTCTGTCCACGCTGTCCAGACACTCCGGCAAGCAGCACTATCTCAGCTTGGCTCCCTCCTCAGCCCCAGACAAACGTGGCTTCCCTCTTGACTTGCTATTTAAAACCTGTCCCAAGACTGGCACACGGTGGTTTCAGATTAAGGAGCTGGAGCCATCGGGGGCAGGCGGTGTCCCTGTCCCCTGCCCAGTGCCAGGTGCCCCCACAGCAGAGCTCCTGCCTCCTCCATGTCAGACCAGCCCATCCAGTTACTGGTGGCTCTGTCTTACTGTTTAATTTAAGGAGGATCATTCCCTAAAACAGCTCCAGCTGCAGGGGAGTGGAGGCTCAGTCGGATATATTGCACAAATTCAAGGGTTTATTGCATTTACACATCCCCTCTCAGCACACTTTACCAGAATAGCTCTTTATCTGCAGACATGGCTCATTGACCCGGGCTGAACGTGGAGCCTGTGCTGAGGTGAACAGCAGAACTGAAACCACTTGGCTCCCTGAGTTGTGTCCCTCCTCCCAGCCTGCTCCCTCTCAAGAGCTCACAGCTGCCCAACCCACTGCACAGGGCACTGAAAGCCTCCTCCATCAGGGCTTGGCACACGATGCGTGTTTTGTTCCATGTATGAGTTCAGAGATTTTGAAATCCAGACTGAAGTGGAGCAGCAGCAACACCTGAAGTGTGGAAATTGTCTTACAAGGAAAATCTTATTTTCCTTTAGAAAACAATGGACCTGTTGGAGAGAGTCCAGAGGAGGCCACAAAGATGATCAGAGGGCTGGAGCACCTCTGCTATGGAGACAGGCTAGGAGAGCTGGGCATGTTCAGCCTGGAAAAGAGAAGGCTCCATGGAGACCTTCCAGCAGCCTTCTAATATCTAAAGGCAATTTATAAAACACACTTATAAAAAGGAATCTTGGACAGGCAGATAGCTTAGATTAAATGTTAGTAAGAAATTCATTACTGTGAGGGTGGTAATAGACTGGAACAGATTGCCCAGGCAAGCTGTGGATGCCCCATGCCTGGAAGTGTTCAAAGCTAGCTTGGACAGGCCAGACCTTGAGCAACCTCGTCTCATGGGTGGCACCCTTGCCCAGGCAAGGAGGCTGGAATTAAATGATCTCCAAGATCCCTTCCAATCCAAGGCATTCTATAATTCTATCATGATTTTCAATAGGATTGTCTATGTCTCAGGTTCAGCAAAGCCCACACAGCTCTGGGAGGTACTTTACTTTCAGTGAGATAGGACTGCAATTTCTGAAGGAAAATAGTTATTTTCCTTTATATTTTTACTCTCTATATCAGAGGTAATGTAATTACATACACAGAAAATAAAAGAGTGTGTATTTGTCATTCTTTGATGCCCAGGACCGTCATTTGCAGTGATGTAAAACAAGTTAAAGCCCTGTCATACAAACACAGTAAGATTTTACATGACTGCTGCAGCAGCTGCCCCAAGGTCCCAGTCAGGACCAGAGCCCCAGACTGAATGATGCCCAGTCCAAACACACAGAGAGAGAGAATGTCCAAATGGACAGACCAGAAACAAAACAGGAAGATGAACAGAACTATGAAATTAATTGGCCACAGTTCCACAGGAGATCAGTTTTAGGGCCAGGAATCACCCCAAGGGCAGGTCACACCAAGCTCTGCACAGGTTTGCATAACTCTAAGTGAGCAGACACTTTAAAATCAGACTCACTGCACAGGGAAACGTGGGTTTGGGGCACCAAGAGTCCAGGAGCCTCCTCTTTACAGCTCATAGCTGCATTTCTGCTTTCTATAGCAAATCAGGAGCAAAATAGCATCATCAGTAGATAGTGACATCATTTAATACCTTTGCATTCTTAGTGCACCTGGCCAAGAAAAACAGCAGGAATTTTATGCTGATTTGGGATGCAGGTCCAATGCTTTCAGGATTTAGCTGTACTGGAGCGTGAGAAGCCTGGGGAAACCAGTGCTGGGTAGAGGAAAAGAAATAGCCAGTGAGAGAATTAACCTAAACAATGGCAAGAGGATTGACAGTGATAAAAACCAGGTGCAAAACACAAAATTACTTTAACACTCAGAAGCAACTCAAAACACCCCACAGGAACATGGGCAGACATTTATGTCATCCTTGTGTGAGCACAAGGCAGCAGCATGCAGATGGTGAACAGCTCAGGCTGCAACCATCTGAAGGGCTGAAGTGACAACCCCCAAAGCTGCTGGATGGGAAGAAACTCAACTGCAGTGGGTGCAACCTCACAGCAATCTGTAGGTCCGGCTTGGTATTTCACATTTCACATGATGGAATGTGTGATCCTTCCCACATGCCCAGCAATGAGAAGACATCATGACTCAGGTAATGCCATCCAGTCACAGCACCCAAAGAGAGGGTGAAGGGAAGCTGAAGGGACAACTTGCAGGGCTGCACCAATTTTGTTCCCTCCTGACACTGCTGGTACATACTAAAAATACGTGGCTGCTGTGGAAGACCCCTGAATGAAAAAGAGCAGGATTTGTATTCTAACCCTAGGAGCTGCAGAAAATCACCATGACCCCCCCAAGCCCATTACCAGGTGCTGGCTCANCCTGAATGAAAAAGAGCAGGATTTATGTTCTAACCCTAGGAGCTGCGTGGCTGAAGTCAGTGAAAAACCTGGTCTATGATTCCTACAAGATCCTAGGCTAAAAAGCACCATCAGGCCCAGCAGAGCTGAAAATGTGGACAGAAAATCACCATGACCCCCCAAGCCTATTACCAGGTGCTGGCTCGTTTGTGTCCCTTCAGATTCAGGTAAGGAGAACAGGCACTAAATCCACAATACATCTGTGGTTTAGGACTCCAGCCCTAAAAGAGAGGCTTTGCCTTACTTATTTTTACATTCCAGTCATACATAAAAACAAAGAATATAATCTGCTTTTGAGGATTTAAAGTCTGTGGATCTCACTGTCCATGTTAAGATGCTTGGCTGGTGCCATCATCGGATCTGATGTGCCAGGTTGATGTTTTTCCCCTTGCCTAATGTTTTAGAAAGGGAAGGAGCACAGGGACCGACCTCCTGCACTCAGACACCTGTGTACAGAGGCAGTGCCTTCCACTCCGGGGTTGGTTTGTAACAAGAAGGGCAAGGAGAGAGAGAAACTTCTCTCTGAACTCACACACCACCTGTCCAAGTGGTCAGCTTGCCTCCGGCAGTCTCTCTCTGGTACGTAACACACTGGATTTGGGCTGTGAAACTTCGCCTTGTGATAGATCTGTAAAAGTAACACCACCAGAAAAGGAACGAGGAAAGGTCTGGGTATCCTGCAGAATGTAACTAGCAGGAATTAAAATGTAAAAGAAACACCCTTCGGGGTCTTCACAGAAGCTATAAACCCAAGCAACTGTTTTGCCAGGTGTTAGCGTGCAGTTCCTGCTGTCACAGGGACTCTCTGCTGGCACCTCGCTTGTCTCATCCTCCCGGTGCCCCTGAGCCCACTGGGCAGGCAGTGCTGAGCTGGGCAGCCGGGGCAGCTATTAGCCAGCCCTGCTCGGCAAGGGCTGCCCTGGCGCCGGGCTCTGAGCAGCTGAATGAAGTGTTGTCATTTCCCAGCTGGGAGTGGGAAAACGCACGGTGCCGCTTCCTGATGCTGTTATTTTATTTTGCGGCGGCTTCCCCTTCCCGCTGTCTGAATGTCACAGATTACTTCACTGCTGTGCGAGCCCGGGACGGGGGGAGCAGAGGGGGAAGTGAAAAACCTGGCAAGTGCTTCCCGAACTGCCGGCATCCCCGATGCCCCAGCGGCTGCATAGAAACCAGAGGCTGGAAGGGATGGAGGGGCAAGTTCACCTTTTGGGAAGCAAGAGCCATGCACAGGTCAGTAACACACCTGCCATGGTCTGCTGAAACCCACACACCCCGCTCTCGCTCCCATGTCTTTAACCCCTCTGCACTAAGGCTGGGGATGTCTTGCTGGCTCAGGAAATATAAGCCCCGGGCTGCTTTTTGGAGCCTGTCAGCAGTGCTCTTTTGTCAAGCAGAGGCCTTCCTGTCAAGTGATACAAAGTGCTCGCTCTCTTTTTCCCCTCGGGATCCGCACACGCTTCCTCCCGCAGCAGCCCCAGCCTTTGTCAGCCCGAGGGAGCGGGGCAGCTGGCAGGACTGCCGAGAGCCTGGCAGGGACAGCGCTCTGCACAGCCCTGGAGATCACCCCTGCCCTGCAGGCAAAGGGCCTGGGCAGGGGAGGCAGCGGGGAATTCGGGATGAGGCTGGAGAACGGCAGGGATCATCAGTGAGGGTGATCAGAACAAGCGCAGCTGCCCCATGATTTCACACAGCTTACAGAGAGCTCCTTCCCACAGCAGGACCAAGGGTCCAGCCAGGGCTGGGCTGAAGCTCTGAGAGAAATAACAAGAATAACTAAGAATAAGAAACAAAAAATGGCATCATTTCGCCAATGAAACAGCAGGGAGAATGTTGAGTTCTCCAGCACTCAGGAGAAGTCTCTTTCACCAGAGCATCCTTGTCTTCCCTCATCCCTGAAATTTTATCTATCCATGGCCCTGTTTTGGGGAATTGACTCCACATCTGCAAATTGACACAGCTGGGGTAATTAACACAGCTAGGGTAATCTAACAATGAGCTACAACGCTGTCACTACCAGCTAGGTCATATTCTCTTTCCCTTGCCGCTTGGTTTGGTGGGAACTCTTCCCTCTGTGCCTTGGATTTGTAAAGCAGGGTCCAGGGTGCCAACCACCTCTGTAAAGTATTTTAAGACTTCTCCACTAAAAGGTGCAACACCCACTAATTTCAGCAGGACTGTTGCCTGAATAAGGCAGTACTTTGAGTTCAGAGGGTAACCTGAGGCTACTAAAATCATCATCATTTTTGTTTTCAGACAAAAAGAAGATGTAAATAAAAGTATTCCGCTTAATTTGTTCATTCTGAACAAGATGAAAAGGAAGGATAATTAAAGAGCAGAGATCAGGGCAGCATGGAATGCCATCTTGACAGTCTTGTTTGCAGGTTCCCCATATAATTGTCATGTCAGAAACAACTGTCATATCTACAACCTAGTAAGAGTTGTGTATCAGGGGGAATTGCATTTAAAACATTTGTGATTTCTAAACTTAAAGAGCACATTGAAATCCCTGCAGCAAATGCAAAAATCCAGACTTGATGGTAAAATTAATGTCCCAAGAAAGCCTTTTCTGATTGCAACGGAGATCCTGAATCACATTCTCCAAGCGAGAGTTAGACCAGGTCGGGGCAGCAAGCAGGTGGGACCACTTCTCCCTTAGCATTACCAGCTTGTAGGGGCAGAAAGTGCCAGTTTTAAACACTGCCAGCTCCAGCCCAAAGGACACATAACATCTGGTAGTGCACAGCACTGCTCTAGAGCAATTCAGGCTAGGAAGCACCCACCAGGACACAGCCAAGCAGAGTTTAAGCAGACAGGTTGCATTAAATCCCATGTCAACATGTAGCCTCAGGCTCTGATGTCTGGGTTGAGTGAGTGTAACTCTCCACTGATCCCTGGGGTGATGGGGAAAACACTATCCTCACATCCCTCACGGCACAAAGAAAATCTTTTCATTCTCACTTCTTTTTCACCCCTCTCAAAGTGATGGCATTCCTCACCAGCTGTAATCAGCACGCACACTCTCCCAAAGTGCCATTTAATACCGTCACACAAAACTGCTGCGTGACCCACTTTGGGTTATTATGTGCAATAATTATAAGACACCACAGTCCTGGTCTGCCAGGCTCCAGGAGGCTTTCTGCAAGGGCATTCCCTCAATTCTCCCTTCCTGTGGACTCTCAGCTTCACGCCTGGGAGATGGACAGCATTTCTCCCCATCGCATCCACCCCCAACTCCACTTAATTTCATGCTTGGACTGTGACTACACTAACAGGGCATATCGAGTTTCTCCCTCGTACACTGATTAAACCGACATGGTGCTTTGCACAGTCTTTCACGGACTCCTTATCTCAGTAACAAGAGGGAGGAAAAAGCACAAGGACAACTCTGAGCAAAGCAACACTGGCTCCTTTCCTGGCACTGGCAGAAGTCTCTTTGGGAAGTGCTGTGCACCCTCTGTCAGGAAGCGGAGAGAGAAAAGCTACGACAGCTCAAGGGCTTGTCAGGGCAGGCCAGTCCTGGTAAATGGGAAATTCTGGAGGTCTCTTTAACAGCATTTTTCCAGCCTTTTCACTGTACTTTTCAGCTATATCAGGTTGAGGAGGTGGGTAGAGATCACAGGCTCAGAGAGGCGGTGTTTCAGAAATGCTCTGCCTCTGGGAGCTCTGCAAGAGATGCCTGGGAAAGGGCAATGGCAGTGCCCTGCCCTACCTCAGTGCATGCTTATGGCAACCAGGGCCATGGTTATGGCTGCAGAGCACTGAAGCCACAGCTGAAGGGCTGTCACTTTCCATCAGTCCAAAATTCACCAGTTCAGTTTTAACCAAATTATTTTTCCCAATAGCATCTTGTCTTCCAGGTTTGGTGTTGTTGTAACCCAGCAAGTTTACAAAGCTTTTCTGTTTTGCTTCAGAACTTAAAAAAAAAAATTGCTTAAAATAGGAAATGGATGATTTTAATCTACTGCCATTTCTTTGATTTTTCACAAGGTCATAAAAGAAGGGAATATTTCAATAATAATTAGAGGGAATTACCACCATGCCAGAATAAATCAGTGGCAGAGCCATGGGTAGAGGCAGAAATGGAGAACAGCCCTCCTGGTTCTAGGGCCTTGAGTCACTCCAAACATAAGAGATCCAGAACAGCAGAAGACACACCAGGTCATCCATAAGGAACTGGCACACAGGACCCTGAACCTATGGAATGCCTATATTCCTGCAGGGTAACAGAGCCTTGGGAAAAAAAAAATCCCCACATACCTGTTATCTGTGTTTGGAAAAGCAAGTAACAGCCCAGATTTCCCCAATGCAGCTGTCCATGTTCAAGCCAGCTCCTTTTAGCTCCCTGTACCACAAGCACAGAGAGACTTTGTTCATCCCATCATAATGTGGGCACTGAGGACAGCTCAAATGATTCCCACATCAGGTCTCAGCCCACAGCCCAGTGCATCCTCATCAAGGACTCCATGTGACAGGCTCTTCAGACAGCAGTAGAGCAACAAGGGCACACACTTTGGTCCCAAATCAAAGACTTCATCAATCCTAAGATTTGAAGCTCTAAGAGACCTTTGGAAAAGGCATTACTTTGCTTTTCTCTTCTGTCTTGTTCTTGGGCTCAAGCCAACTACTAAAGTGCTTTGGTACCTTAAGACAGACTTTTCACTCCTCATGGGCTTGTGAAGTACTCACAGCTCCTTTCAGCTCCTACTAGAACCATTCAACACCTTTGCAAGTTCCTTGGTTTCTCAAAGGAGCCAGCCCAGCATCTGCAGAGCCAATTATAGGAGAGCACAACACAAGTATAAAAGAACAGACTCTGTTTCCAACCCACACAATCAGAGGCTTCACTCAGAGAACCTCCAAATCCATCACAGGCTTACTAGCTGCCTTCAAATCTCCTTGCGAAGAGGGCAGTGCCTAGAAGAGGAATGGGAGCTGATTTCAGAGGTGGATTGATTACCTGGACACACCTCACTGATGTAAAGGTACCAGCTCAGACCTCAGCTTTTCCAGTAGACTCTTTGTCACAAAAAGCTGTGTTTGAGAGAGACTTGTTCTACTCACACAGGCCCACAGGTGACATGTGCAGTTGAAAACAGGCTGTTTTCAGGAGGGTTTGGCATGGGCTTTTTGATGGGACCACAGAATTGCTGCTGATACCACAAGTGAGTGGAGCTAGGCTATCATATCAGCAGATAGATAGTCTGCTGGAAACNGTTTGGCATGGGCTTTTTGATGGGACCACAGAATTGCTGCTGATACCACAAGTGAGTGAAGCTAGGCTATCATTACAGATAGATAGTCTGCTGGAAAGTGCTTTCACACATGCACATAAAACACACACACAGACACACAGACACACACATGTGCATGCTGAGTTTGGCTGGGCTGGATAAAACACCACAGCACTTATTGCTCCTTGAGGCCTATGAGTTCACTTCCAGGCTCCCAGCCAGCTTAGAAATCACATAACCCACGTGAGCAGCAAGGTTGTAAGGAGACATTTGTCCAGAAAAAAATAGTTCCCGAGTGCTGTTCCCTGCTGGACACATCTCAGCAACCCTGAAACCAAGATAGTAACTAGCCAACACTTTGAGGACTATCCTTGGTGAGGTCAGCCAGAAATGAGTGCCTGCCATCACGAGTGACAGGGCTGCCATGCTGGGGATAAAGGAGAAAGCACCTCCTAGGCCTGGCTCTTCTTTGCAGGGGAGCACAGAAATTTTTAGTCATGTTCTAGTGCTTTTCTGTCAAGTAAAAGGGCCAAAGAGGCATAAAAAGGGTGTAAATCATTCATGCTGTCTAGAAAAGACAGCAGAGCACAGGGCACCTTTCAAGGACCTCCTTGCAAACACCAGCCCAAGGGACAAGGGCAGGATGCCAGGTAACCAGAGGATGGAAACAACATGGAGCAACAGTGGGTGGCCCCATGTGGTCCACAGGACACCTCATTTACAGACATGCTTCTAAAGGTGACTGCAAACCACCACAGGTGTCTTTCCTCCAGCACAGCAGCACACAATGCACAGACAGCAAGGCAGAAGAAATGAGTCTCAGAGACACAAGGTCCTTTTCCCCAAACTGTGATGGCCCTTCAAAAACCCTTCCCACTCTGTCCTCCCTCTCCAGCACCTGGTCCAGCAGCTTCAGCTGGATCACAGTGGGGTGAGAAGTGGTTCTGAGGCATGAGGAGGAATTAGAACACCTTGTCAGGCCAAATTCAGGTACCTCACAAGCACATGCCATCATTGCACAAGGGAACAGGGATTTGGCCCTTCATAAGGGGATGAAGTTTATGCTAAACACAAGGTAAAGTTGGGACAACCCCCCTCGTGCATTATGGTGTAACAATCTGCATGAAAATACAGCTTTTGATATAATCAGGTTTTCCCATCCCTAACATTCCTCTTGTTCTTTTCTTGCTTTAAGTTTTGCTGATAAGAGGTAGCTCATTATTTGGGGGGAAGGGGAGGCTGCCTATGTTTTTTTCACATTAAACTGTGGCAGCGGTGTGCAGAGAAGCAAGGCACTTCCCCTCTCTCACCGGGTAAGCTGCAGCACAAAGGCTTGGGGCTGATCTCACATCCTCTCCAACAATTAAAAGTCAAGGCCAGCAGCACAGCCAAAACTTGACACGCTCTTTTAGAGAACAAAGGTCACTAGATTGAAGTCTTCACTCTCTGCTTTGGCTGAAGCAGCATGAAACATCCTCTTCAAAACCTAAGGCAGTTGAATCTTTATCAGGTGATGATGGCTTTTTGGAGAATAAAGACAACTGACCTCTGTGTCTTCCCTCCTACTGTTCCACAAGGAACCTTCAGGCTGCCTAATTAGTATAAATCATTTTCCAGTAAGTGCTCCTGCCCCAAGACGGCCTCATCAGACACCAGGTCCAGAGATAAAGCTCTGATGGGCGCGATAGCGGCGCTGGGAATGACGGCTGAAGGAAGCCAGGAGCCGACGGTCACAGCCATGGTTGGCTCCAGCTCCCCAAGGAGCAGGCAGGCTGAGGGGCTCACTGCAGATGAGACCTCCACAGCCAGGAGACAGGGGCTGGAGAGGACGACAGCTGGGCAGGAAATGAGCCAGAGAAAGGCTACGTTAGAAGCCACGGCGCTCTGAGCGTTTTAGCGCAAATCGCGGTTTTTGGAAGGTTAAATGAAATAAAAAGTCATTACATGGTTAAATGGCTAATTTCATGGCTACAGTCATAAAGCTGACAGAAGCCAGAGCAGCCACAGGGAGGCCCTGTCCATACCTGACAGCATCAGCACCCTCTCAAGAATGAGGCTTCACTAAATAATTTGGTTTGGGCTAATTTAGCCAAGAGCATGTTGTTTGGTGAACCCAGGACTCTCACTCTTGAAAAGAGTACAAAAGACAGACTCATAAGACAATAGTCAGCCATCTTCTTGCCCATCATGGGGCAGGACTAAAATCCATCCCAGACTGGAGGTCCTTCCTGCCTTATGTCCCTTCTTAACTCTCCCTGCTTTGCCCAGCATACTGAAATCCTTACACAATTCAAATGTAACCTCCAATTCGAGAAGGCTTTGTGTGACTGGTGGACAAAGCCTAACATGATCCCAATTCCACCTTATCTGGTCAAAACAAAGCTGACCCAAGAGGAGAACCTACAATGGTGGCCTGAAATTCCCATGGGTTTCATCCTCCTCCTTCCACTGCCTCAGACAGACTCTGGGAGTGCAGACTGACTGCACTTCCCCACACACCTCAGTTTACTTCTAGCACAGATTTTGTTCCAGCAGAGAGCCTTCCCAGCATCTCTCCAGCAGACAGGGAAAACCCTCACAAAAAGGGTATTTTTAGGAGCTGTTTCCTCCTATCAATCTGAAGAGCAAGTGGCATTTCCCTATCATTAGCCCAACAAAAATAGAAAGCACAAGGCACCACAGCATCAGACCTCTCACTTCCATGAAGAACAGCCCGGGCTCTTTCACACTCAGGGTCAGACTGCAAAGATGAAACCAAGAAACCCCCAACAGCACCACAACAGCATTTGGATGCCCCTATGAACTTGAAGAGATCTAAGTTCAAAGCAACACTAAAGCAAAAACCAAACTGACTCCTTCCTCTCCTTGTTCTGTGGTCATTCTGGTGCAGTGAGACAGAATATTCAGGTCATCAAATCACCTGAAAACACTTTGTTGCATTACTTCTCAGTAGTGCAATGAGTCTGATTGGCCCAGTGCAGGCAAAGAAGAGTGAGATGGCAGCAGCCAGCAGCAGAAAAGGATGTGGAGAGAGAAGGGCCTCCAACACAAAACTCAATGGAAAATACCATTTTTATATGAAACAGCCTCTGGTGACAAATAGTTCTTTGTCCCAACACAAAGAGCATGCTTCAGGCATGAGTTGCTAAGACAGAATTTCCCCCACGCAATTCCCTGCTCAAGATTTGCTGCAGAAGCCAGTACTGCCTCCATGTGCCCTACCTGCTCTGAGGTTAAAACAAAACATTTCCAGTCGTGTCCTTACATAAATCTCCATCTCATACATTGATCCACTTCAATTTGCTAAGACAAAACCTTCCTCCAGTCCCACTGAAGTGAGAGGGGCTGCACTGCTGGGACTCAGGCAGAACCACTCTTCTCCTCAAAGCCTCACCTGTGTTAACTGAGGCTCAGAAAACATTTGATAGAACATGATGTAGCTTTGATCAGGCCACAGTAATTGACACCTTAAATTCTAGCATGTAAATTAAGTTTTAAGGACTGTGTCTCCTCCCCCCAAAAAAATCTTAAGTGTGGGGGGGGAAAAACTCAAACTTTTTGTCAGTTTTCTTTCATGGGATATGGATGGTGTCCTAAAAAATGAATTGATAAAACAGAATGAATTGTATTTTAACTCTGGGATTCACTCACTTAATACTTTCAGGATCCTCCATCCAAGATTATCCCAAGAAAACTGGAGTCAGGTTATCAGGCCTTAATTACATACATTAAAAAAAATTAATCTCACCTCTTCCTAAAAAACAGTGATTAAAAAAAACTTATAAAGAAGTCATAATGGATGAGCACACATATGCATTCATCCTGCTCCTTACTAACCACAGCTCCTAACAGGAGATAATGGAAGCTGCTTTCAAATGAAATGTCTAAATGGGCCTAGAGCTTGTTTTCTCCAAACTCAGCCAGGCATTACTGCTGCCACAGCCACTTTCAATCAAGCTTTTACTCCAAAGGAAAACAAAGGAAGAAGTTAAATCCATGGGAGATTTCCAATGAATACTTAAAAATCTTTTCATGGGACGGAGTGAGGGAACTCTGTACCAGCAATGACCTCAGAAATCTTGTGAGTTCACTCCATTGCAGGCTGTTCCCTCTCTCCCCTAGATTTTAATTAGCTAATTCAGGGCCTTGTATGGAGGAGGAAAGAGTAGTGCTTAAGCAGCAGAAAGTTCAGCTGAGTTTGCAGTGTGCTTGGAATTTAATGGACAAATACCAAGATCCTTTTGGGAACTGTCATTTCCCACAGTTAAAGGTGGACACGCAGCCACTTGGAGCCTTTCAAAGGACCAGCGACACGGACAGTGCCTTCTTATATCAAGAATACGCTGAGCTTTGTGCCATCCCACACCTTCCATTTGTGTGCTGTCCCCACACCAATCTGTGGCTGTGCAGACACACAACACACACACCCGAGGCGTTCCCCCTGTGTGCCGGCTTCTCCCCCGACAAGATCTTTTCACCCGCCAGAGGAACAAAGCCAGCAGCTGAAAGATCCAGCAAAAGTGCCTTGTTACGCAGAAGAAAGAGATACTTTAACTCAGCTGTCAATAAGTTTTGCCCATTTACATGTGTGCAGAACACTTTGAATAAATTACGTTTCCAGGATTTAGCTCTACGACAGTGGCCTAACAAAAGGAGACTTACAGCTCCAGGGGAGGGGAGGGACACGAGGGGGAAACACATTCTGCACAAGACAAAATCCCTTCCAGAACCATGAGGGCAAACTGGGCTGGCATTTTCCTTTGACGAGCACAGCTTTTACATCACTTGCAATCTATTTTCAGACACATTTTCTGCATTTGCATCAAGCACAGAGAGTCACTTCCACATATGGTCTCTGTGGGGGTGAGGATGGGATGGTTTTGCTTTTTTAATTACAAACACAGCAAAAGTAAAAACAATGGGGGAACCATGGGGTGCTGCTGATGTCAGGTGGAGCTGTGCCCCTCAGGGGACCAATTTCACTTGGAGAGTGAAATCTGCTGTTCCAGCTCTAAACAGAACCAGCAGCCAACAGAAGCACTTACAAGACACTGGCTGGGGTTTTTATTTTATTTTAAATATGCACACGTGTGTCCCCAGGTGACTACTCTGAAAAAAATTTACCTGTGGGGAGTGAAAGAAAGGAGGATGCAGTCTATTACATCACCATTGGGCAGGAAAAGCAGCTTTCTCATGGACCAGTCCTCCTACACCACGGGAATCACTTCTGCATTTCCCTGAGCAAGACACCCTAAAGAGGAAAAACTCACTGGGGTAAAGTCAGTGGGAATATTACAAGAAAAAATGGGAAATTAGGTTTCCTGATTATTGAGAGAAGACTATCAGACATAAGAGTCTCACCTCTATCCTTTACTTGCCTGCAGGGAAACAATTATATAGAGAGATGCTAGAATGGATTTAATCAATCACAGGTTTGTGCCCCCAGAAGAGATCCAGCAGATGAAGCTCCCAGCTCTGTGCCAGGCAGGACAGACCAGCCACTCTAATGGCACACGCTGATGCTCACATCCTTCAAATTGTAATGCCATGAAATAAAGCCTGGCTGCCTTCCAGGGTTGCACTGGTCACTGACTTTAATAAAAACAAGTGAAGCAAAATAGATCCACGAAGCTGAAAGCTCAGGCAGGTTCCCCACAAAAAAAAAAACCCTGAAAATATCCCCAGCTGACAGGCTCCACTGTGCTTCGACGGCAGCAGCTTGGGATGGGCAGCCAGAAAGAGCTAAAGACTAACCTCCCTCCTCAAAGGCAGCAAACATTAATTCCTGACCTCCCTGATATGAAAACCAAATACACTGAAAGCAGGAGAAAAGGAAACCACCGACATCACAGCTTCGTGTTTAACATCAATGGGAACACACAGAACCTTTCTTCACTGCTTCAAACAAATGAGTGACTCATTCCCTTCGCAGCAGCAACCCTCACAGCCGCTGCCAGCCAAAGAAACAACGTGGAAAAAAGAAAAATCCATGTCAAGTAGGTGAGTTCTCTGCCCCCAGAACCCACCAGCGAATGGTGCTTGACAAATGATACAGCAAATTTCTCATCGTCCAAAATCTCTGCAATTACCACCCAGAGCCAGTAAAAACCACTGCCAGAAGCGTGCCGATTTCCGTGCCCTTAATCTTATCTGTGGAAGAGGATCCAGGGCATCAACTTCACTCATGTTTCCAGGAAGAGGAGCCCTAATCAAGCATTTCTGCCCATGAATAACAGACAAGGAATGTCTCTGCTTGGCCAGCAGTAGCCTGTGAAAAATTTAAAAAAAACATTGTAAAATCGGCTTTGGAAGCAGGGAGAGCTGAGGAGTGACTGCTGTCTTATCTCCACCAATACAGATGCTGGGAGGGCAAGGCTGACCCACAGACAGCTGTCGCTCCGAGACAGCCTCACCAAATCCACAACAGAACGGTCTACAATGCTGGGTGGCCATCACCCAAAATGGAGTTCTCTACTAACAGATGTTTGGGGGTTTTTTTTTCATTAACAGAGTTGTAATAATCACTGATTTTCTTAAAGCTTCAGCTGCTGTGCAATGCAGAAGTTACAGCCAAAAAACACCCATGTTTTCCAGAGAATTCTGAACATGCATGAGAAATAGTCAATGGATCAGGTATGAACCTGAGACTAACCAGACCCAGACTGGGGACTGGCCCTTTAGCTCTGGAAGGCACCAAATGGGCCAGGTTGACTTTTACTAGAGAATAAGCCTGAAAAAGAAAAGCAAACATTAACAAGTCCTTTTTCATGCCAGCTGGGTCTGCTCATTCCCAACCAAACTCCACAGCCCCACACGTTTAGCAGAGAATACTGCATCTGCCAGGAGTAATTCCTGATGTTGGAGTGCCGGTTCCTGAGCAAGTAAAAGCATTTCCAAGTGCCTGTGTGCATGCAGGTTTTGCCATGGCACTTTCTTAGAGATCTGACAACGCACAGCAAAGGGTCAACAGTTCTCTCTGGAAGGCTGTGTTGATATCTGCTGCAAGATAACGCACCCTGAAGTCAAAGGAACTTACTTATTTTCTAGGCTCGTTATCAGTTGTTATTGTAAGTAAAGCAGTACTATGTCAAATGCCCCTTCGTTCTGACCTTCCCATGGGCAGGACCCACTAAGATCTCACGAAATGTGAAATAATCATTAATACACTCTCTGCCAGTGCTAATAAATCATACAGCTCAATGTCTTCTAACAAAGCCATAAAACTCTACCAAAGACACACCAATAAACTGCACGCTCGAGAACCATTCCACCCCCAGCCCCTTCCCTCACATTCCAAAAATGCAGAAAAGCAGCAGTGACGTTGGCTCCATCCTCTAATCCCCAAATCCCTCAATTACACCGAGGGAGCTGAAGATAACACAGATTTAGAGACCTAAAAGGAAGCTTCTTTCAGAGGTAGAAGAAAGGTGTGATATCAACAATCCTGGGTAATGGATTCATTTACCATGACACTTCTCCCTGTGCAGATAGACAGGCAACACAATGCCTACAGACATTATGCCTCCCTTTCAGAGAGGGGTTTGGTGGTACCTGAGCCTACTGCAATGAGCTGAATCTCATGCCATAAGGAAAAGTTTTGCCTGTGTAAGGAAATGGGCTGGCTCACATATTAATCCTTCTAACTCTCACTGAAGCCTGAGGGTAAATTCACATATATTGGCTTTAAATTAGCCTTTCCTTTTCCACTTGGAAGAAGCCATTCCTGATTTACACCAGAACATGCTCAAAACCAGATCCTGTCAGCACTTATTCACCTCTGACTTCAGACACAGAGCAGAGGCACCTGAGGGGTTCCTCATCTCTCTTTACAGGAGGAAAAGGTGCTTTTAGGAGATGAAGCATCTCAATCCCACAGAGGTAAAGAGTGGGATAAATAAATCCTGCTCTGCAGCATAGCAGGAATTGGATGAGCTTCTCTCCTTCCCAGTGTCAGAGGGACACTGGGGCTCTGCAGAGAGCACTTTCTGTTGGTGGCTTTTTCCAACTGCTGCCACAATTGGATCGCCCCTTTCATGACAGTGGGACTCCAGGCCATGGTGTCCATCTTTTCCAGCTCACATGAAGCAGGAGCTGCTCTATCAGCCCTGTGTCAGGCCATGGTGAAGGCCACCAAGTCCTCTGTGTGCGTCACCAGCCTTGTCAGCAAGGGCAGGATTTGCAGCACTAACCCAGGGAGGAAAGTTTTGCTTCCAGCCCCTGATCCACCACCCATAACTCCTCCTCCTGGATCCAGCTACAGTCCCTCTGCTAGAACTCTAAAAAAAAAAAAAACAAACAAAAAAAAAAAAAAAAACAAAAACAAAAAAAGTTGTTTTCAGGGTCACTGTGAAATGATGTTGTTTTCAGCAAGCAGAACTGCCTGAACCTAATTTACTGTACATCCTGTCTGTGCTTCACAATGAAAACACCACACAAGGTTGCAGGTCAGACCTCTGAGCCCCTCCTGCTTGTGATGCTAATTCCTGCATGGTGATGAGAAAGCCCCAAGGGCTATTAATCCTTCCCACTCTGGGATATAAATTGATCACCAGGAGGAAGGAAAACCACCTCTTCCCTTAAATGCATATAGTATTACACACATAGGAGCAAGGAGCCTGTGTGTGAAGCTTCCAGATGCAACTTCTTTGCTGACAGTGACCAAAACATATCATAGGAATATCCTTGGATGTTTAACTGTGATGTGTCCTCAGGCACACCTGGCAGGGAGGAGTTGGGGGCTCTGGATAAGAGTGGCTGAGGATATTAAGCAGCTATGGAGTGAGATAGAGCTTATCCAGCTCTAAAAACTCATTGAGGGAAAAAGCTCAGTGGGGATTTGCCTGTGATTTTCCTGTAGGCTTTAATTACTGGCACTGCATGCAGATATTCATGAGCTACATATGACTGTGGCAGCATCACCATTATGGCCAGGACCCAGCTCTTGGGCACATCTAAATTGAGGTGTAAAATTCCCATTACCTTCTGCAGAGAGATGGTCAATACTGGCTCAATGCCCTACTGACCAACATCCCAATCAACTTTGAGGGCAGCTCAGACACCAACACATAAATGATTTTATCCATGAGCTGAACACTCCTCATGGTGCCTTGGCTTCAGGCTGCAGGACAGCATTCCCGTGCCTGCTAGGGTGAGCCCCATGGAGAGCACAGGGGTCCTCTGGAGCCCCTTCCCACCTCCTCACACTCCCCAGTGGTGTGGAGGCTCCCTGCCCACCCACAGACTCAATGCACAGCTGGATCAGAAAATCATCTGCAGGCCTGTAGATGCAATGGGATTAGTTCTACCTGAGCAGGAGCACAGGGAAGGAGCCAAGCCCATGGGTTCCTCTGGACTGCCCTGATGCTCCTTGCAGGCAGAAGGCAGCATGAGAGGGGAGGCAGTGAGAGGAGCCCTGTGGGCAGGCAGGAGCTTTCAGAAATGCTTTTTCATTCTCCCTAAATCCTCTATCCAAACCTTTCCATCTCGCTAAAAGTCTTTGCAAACACTAGCAAAACCTTTCCCGTTAATCTTTCTCCATCTCGCTAAAACAACACAGACTGTCTGTCTCCAGGGAAGGCTGTCACAGGATATGGGGGAGGAATCTATCATTTGTAATGTAGGGAAATATAACTTACATATATCAAAGGCATTTGCTGCAAAAAAAACAAATACGCAGCAGAGATTGGGAGGCCAAACCCTCATTGCCTCCAAGCTACTGTGCTTAGCAATCGTGTGAGCAACAGCCTGAGCAAACCCAATTAATTTGATTTGTAGATTGCACAGATTAGCAATTGTGTTCCAGTGGTAAATCCCACAAGGAGCCCCTCTTGCTTACGTTTCTGTACAGCTCCTCATTTGTTACCCAAATATTTAAAGGCACCTATCTATATCCCTTCCATTTATTTACTGCCAGGTATGCATCCCTGGCTTCCAACAGCACCTTCCAACCAGGATCTGTCGAGATCTCTGCAAATTTTAGTTCTGAAAACTCTCCAGTGTCCATGTCAGGAATATAAGCAAAAACCTTGACCCTCAGGCACCCTGAGTGGCTCAATAGAGCTGTTTACAGTCTGGAAAACAACTGAACAGTCTGTAGGACACTATTTCTGATGGGCTTCTGCACCCTCCAACACCTCTGGCTTGATCCAAATTTAACATTCAAAGGGTTAAGATTCACATGTGAGACCCTTTGCATGATAACAACCCAAAAGAGGGCCATCTAAGCAAAAAAAAAGAACACCTCAGTCTGAAAACTGAAAAATGTTGTGTGACTTACTGTTAGAGTTAAAATTATTCTTTCAGCTTTATAAGCAGTTATCTCTCAAGTAAAAGTGCCTGATGAAGAAGTATATAGTCAAAGCTGCACGAGGTTCTAGTAATGTTTGTTTAAAGCCAGAGATGTCCTTTAAAATGAGGTCTGTGAAGCTGGAAAAAAAAAAAAACGAAAACCAAAACAAACAAACCAGTGACGACAGAGGAGTAGGGAAAGCTTTTTTTCCTAGTTTTTTAGTACTGTATCTACTAAAGAAACATGTCCTGCTGGTTAAAATAAGAAAAGCAAGATTATACTGATATTGACTGGATTTCAATATTTCTAAAAACACGAGCACTTCATAAATACACTGAAATATTCTGTCATCGCCAGACTGAATATGCCCGTTTTCTATAAATATAGACATCTGGCAGTAGTTTCTTCTACTGCTACAGATCTCTGGTGTGAAGAATGCTATTTTGTAAGCAAATGCATGTTGGAAATTAATTTCATATGCGAGAGGTTACATTAAAGAGCAAGAAAGATTTGCTGGGCAGAAGCATGTAACAAAATCAGTGTTCCCATACTGCTCCTGACCCTCTCTATGAGGTTGCCTTCACAATACTGTAGGCATAAAATATGTTCCTCCAAGCAGTGCTGTGAAGCTTAATTAAAGCATGCCCACAAATTGCACTGAAATTTGAAAAGGGGACCTGGTTTGGCATTGCAATTCCAGCCATGGTGAAACACCACTTACAAAATGATGAATATTAAATATCAGCGAGTAATGGCCTGCTTGGTACCAACCACCTGAGGGCTACCACAAGCAACAGCCAGGTATATAAAATCCAGAGCTGTAGGGCTGTGCCATGACTTTTAGTCTTTCCTTTTTGTTTTTGGTTTTTTTTTTTTTATAGGACTTCCAGTCATATCTGTGTCCTAATCTGACCCATGGTACAACCATGCACAGAGTTGCATCAGACAGAGGGCAAGATATTAAGAGGAAATTCTTTCCTGTGAGGTTAGTGAAGCACTGGAACAGGTTGCCCCCTAACTGGAAGTGTTCAAGGTCAAGTTAAGAGAGCAACCTTATGGAAGGTGTCCCTGCCCATGGCAGAGGGTTGGAACAAGATGATTTCAAGGAGTCTTCCAACCCAAACCAGTCTAGGATTCTACGATTCTACCAAACTACAGACACACAGGGTCATTACAAAGAGGTGAGCAGTGGGGGAACACCTTACTTCACTAAGGGCTCACCTGGGCTAAAAATAGACCCTAATATTTAAGGGTGACAGAAGACATCTCCATGCAAGGGCTGTGTTTTCTATCCACATCTGCATTGCTCTCCAAACTCCCTATTACAGAGTTATTAGCATCAGCAGATAGATCAATTTCTGACTGGAAAATTTTCCCTTCTGCTTAACATAAGCCAAGCATAAACACTCCCTCAGAGGTTAACAAAAGCCAGCAGCCCAAACAGGGACAACTCTGCAAGAAAAGGTGAGTGGGAGTCAGGGGGAAGTTGAAAAGACAATTAATCACAGGTTTTCATACACCTTAACACATTCCTGCCAGCGATCAGGCATTTAGAGAGACTCTGTATTGCTCCTCACCTCCTTTCAGCCCTATTTGGGGGGAATATTTTCCAAGTGGAGACATCAAAACAACAGATTCCAGAGCCACCCTCGGCATCCAGCCCCCACTGCCCACCTTCCCCACTCCCTTCAGTAAACACCATTCATTCCTCAGCTCCATCAGACCTTTTTTTTCCCCTTCCAAATCAACCTAAAAGCATTTTGGTACCACAGACAAAGACAAAAGCAGGGGGGACCCACCAAACTCAGAGTCTCCAGACAGCTCTCAGCATCTGTCAAATGCTTGCTAAAAAAATCCAAATAAAGACAAACCCAAGCAGCCTTGATACCTTGTGTTATCTTTGCAGGCTGGCTGCTGCCTTATCAGCTCTGACAGAACCCAGCATTTAAGAAAAAACTCAGCAGTCTTTGGGTGGAAGTTAGTTCCTGAAAAAAACATGCAGCCAAATTACTGGAAGTTGGTACAAGAGGAGAGGGTGAGTGGGTAAGAGTTGGTTTGAAAGCCCCCACTGTCATTTTGCTGTTCCCTCTCAGGAAATACTGCTGCCATGTAAGATTTTAAATTATTTGTTCATAATTCACTCCTCACGTTTCACACCCACTGCACAGGCCAAGAGCTACAAGAGTGAACAATGGCTCAAAATGCTGCTTGCTCACACTAGGAATGAGAATGGAATGGAATTAGGATAGAATCCAGGCAAAGCCACAGGCTCCTCATACCAGGTTTTCAAGCTCATTAGAAATGGATGAAGATCATCTGATCATGACCAATGCTGGTCTTAAGTGCCATGGTCCTGATGGGGAGGATAAAGATGTTTTGCCCTCATTTTCACTTACAAAAAAGGATGCTCTTTTTGGATAAAGTTTCTGTGGAAGAATTTGTATGTAAAGGAGGACTTCTTTCATGAAAAGCAAAAGCTCTGTTTGCTCTCACACATACCTCACGGTGCACTGTGCATTTTGGCAGCCACCTCACACAGAAGTTGGACTTTTCTTATGCAAAGGCATGAAGGTCCTGCTCTTGAAAAAGTTATAAAATAGTTATAAAACACCTTTGCTTGACATTAATTGATGGGTAGAATGAGTTAGCAAGAGAAGAACTGTCTCAAGGCCAAGGGCTGCTTTTCAGAGTCTCATTTGTAACGTGACAGAGGGAACAGCTGGGAGAAGGAATCAGCCTCTTGTCAACCCCAGAGGGAAGGACAGACAGACATTCCCTGGGGTGCTGCCCTAGCTTTATAAGCCCTTCTGATAGAGGGTGAGTGGCTTTCTACCTTTGACCTGACCCTTTCTCCCCCAGAGAATCCTAACAAGTCTTCCTTAACAGCTAGCAAAACCTGAAGTGACACAGCTGGGCTCCCGAAATGACCATTTATCTTTATTTTATTTTCAAGTTTTCCCCAAGATAATACTGCAGGGGAGGCAGAGAAACAAAGCAAAGGGAACTACAAGAGTGGAGGGCCCTCAGCAAGTATCTCCTTAAATGCAAGCAATCTCCAGGTGCTTGAAGTAAGTATGTGCCTAAACACTTGGAAAAATGGTGTCTGAGAACAGACCTCTCTAGTTGTAAACGTGCATTGAAGTCCTTGGATTTGGACCTCCCCTGTGTGCCTCCAGTGTTGTGCTACCTGGGTTTCAGTGGATCCAAACTGGGATGAATTCAAATAGATGTGTCATACACTATTTTCCATGTTTTATTTGACTTTAATTACTTCTTAACAGTACTGCTGTTTGAAAAAAATCTTTCTCAATTGAGGGTGTTGGTTCTGCCTAGGGCTGCTTGGCCCTTTTCCACTGAAATGCCCTTTCAACAACTACCAGAAGCTTTTGCAAGGAAAATGAAATCTTTTGGAAGATCTCTTTTTCTGTGACTGTGTGAAAATTTGCCTCTCTCAACTCTCTTTCCTTCTCCCAGATTTTAGGTCGGTTGTTCTTTCCACCTCTCTAGAAGGTGGAAACCCATGGTGGGCTCCAGCAGGATGTGGAGCAACACTTGGGAGCGGTCAGACCTTGCTGGTAGCATAGATGAAGACACTTTGATGATGACGAGGATGATAATAACAGTAATAATGCTTGAATAATCTGTGTAATTTTTTTTTTTTCATTCCAGGACTTTAGATATTTGTTTCCATAAAAAATAAGCATGATGTAATGCCATCTCTCCCTGAAGTCAATGATGCTTTGTGCCCAGCAGAGAGGAGACAACTGAACTTGCAATTCACATACATGAACCACAGTGGGTGTTCAGTGCAAGGCTCCAGCCTGTGCAAGAACAAATGTTTGCATCTGTTTCACCTTGGGTTTCACTGAAACAGGGTTTGGGAACAGAATTATTGGCCTGGTGGGTCTGTATTGTAGCAGCAGCAAGAAATCCTTATCAGGGCAACATCTGCTTTGTACAGGGTGCAAAGGTACCTCACCATTCTGAGGGGTACATGGCAAATAAAACTCAGCTGACCAATGGGTCTGGTTTTGGAGGGGCCCTTTGTCAGAGTGAAACAAAGTCTCTATCCAAAGAGCTGTTGCATTTAACACTGCAGCTGTCTGTTCTTCGTTCTGAGTTTGACAGCCCTTACCACAACGACAGCGCTTTGGTGCAATGAGGACTTCCAGGCACTAATCCCCATCTAAAAAAAAAATAATAATAAAATCACACCAGCTAGAATAACAACTTTGCCTTATGCTGTGCTCATTGTACCAACCAAAACCACTGCTCACTTGCTGACCTGAGAGCAATATATTAAAATAATATTAAATTAAATATCTCAGATGTTGCAGTCCTCCTCAAGCTCTACCTCAATATCTATCTTGTAAATACCCTCCCAACACATGCCACAGACAGAAGGCCCTGAGTCAGTTTAAACACGGGGTTAATTACAGCAGAAAACATGTTCAATTACTTTGTAGCATTTTTCATCTCCCTCAGACATGTTATTGGGTTTGCAGTTTGGGGTTATTTTGTACTTTGTAGTAGCTGCCTTACCCCTGCAGAGGTAAAAGGGAAGGCGCCTGTAAATACACAAAGAAAAAGAGCCAAATCAAAATGCCATTAAAATTCATTCAGGGTTATTCCTCACTGCTATTATTTCAGTTAGTGTCTGATAACTAAGCTGTTCCCTTTTTTTATTTAAAACACTTGTCTCAGTGAAACTCTGATGCTGTTTTTCCTTCTGGAGAACGAAACCCCAGAGATGTATTTTCAACCTCCCGGCTCAGTGTTTCCCAGATATTTTGAATCAGGGACTGTTGCCAAGATTCACATTTTCCCCAGATCACCACACACCCTCACACTCTCAGCTTAAAGCCATCACAGATCCAGGGAGGACCCTGGAGTGGTTTTTACTGCACTGTTCCTGTTGTCCTTCTTGTAGTCCGTGAGCCGGCATGGGAACCTGCACTTGTCCCTCTTGCATTGCCCAAGGGAGAGACCCATTGCCCATGTATGAGAAGGTTTGGCAGATTTTAAAGCATATCTCAGAAAAAAAAAAGTCTTTTTCTTTCAATAGGCAGAGTTATTGAGTACCAGGTTCTGATTTTCACCCCTGTACCTGAGTTTAATCTTCCAAGGCAGAATAACCTCAGCAGCCTTCTTATGGATACTGACACATGCACCAGCATCTTTCCCTCTTTACAAAAAACTGGATCAAGAGGAAAAAGCCACAGCTTCTCCAGGATGCTGGGTTGTATTTCAGAACGTTAGACATGTGTCAGTCATTCCTGGACAGAACTCACGTACCACATCTCACTGGCCAACATAAACAGCCCCTTCCAGAAACCCTCTGAAAGTATTGTTGATGCAGCCCTGCAGTGTTACCTGTTAAGCCTGCTGGCTCTGATACTCTCCCTGGAAAAATATTTTCACCCACAGGGAGTATTTTGCCCAAGTTGTTTTCTCTGTTATTTTTGCAACCTGCTGCAGCAGTGTCAGTAGTCAGAAGTTTTGTAGAGACAAAGCCAAGCTTGAGGAGAAACTTCTGAGTGACATCCCACACTCACTTTGGCTCCAGTGTGAATACACACTGTGCCTGGACCAGAGGGAACACCTGATCACCAGTTGCACTGGTTGCAGCCACCTTTGCTGCCCACTGTGCTTCTCATGGAGCAGCTCCTTCCTTGCAGCAGGCAATGCCATAGGCAGGCCAGCAAACGCTGACAGAACTAACTTGCCATTTTCCATTTCTCCAAAAATGATCCTTCTGCCTCAGAAGACAAAAGCAGAGATAGAGGAAGGAAGATAACACCCATTTCCCTATAAAGTACTCCAAATTTCAAGGGATCATTGAGAGAAACAGAAAGTTGTCATGACGCGGAGTGTGGAGGATGCAATCTCCCAGTGCAGAAGGTCCAGTGAGGCACTACACCTGAGATGAACCAAGAACCAATTATGACCTTTCAGTCTTCACATTCACTGCCCTCAGGTTATGTTACATTTTGTCCTGTGGACCTTGATGCATTCGAGATTCTTGAAGAGTCATTTTGTAAATGTTCCCATAAATATCCAGTCTTTCAAAGTATGAAGCCATCCTGCCATAAATGGGAACGGAAGAAAGGACTTGCTGCACGTGGAGACACTGTGATATTCCACCAGCCCAGCCCATGCTCCTCTAAGAATTTAAACCATCACACTTTTTTTCCAGGTTGGCTTCCTGCCCAAGTTTCCTCCCCAAAACATCCACATCAAGGTCAGAGGAGCTCTTCCCCTGGCACAAGGGAGTTACCAGGCTGGGAGCAAAGGAGGACAAGGACAGGCCAGTGATGGGGTCAAGTTCAGTCATCTTCAGCTGCCATGAAATCACACCTGAGAAAGATTTACTGCCAGGATCTGAGCGGCCACAGTCAGGCAAAGGAAGGGGGGTCTTATTTGTACACCTAATGACCCAACTTAGCAGGACAGAAACCAAGTGCTTGACCTTTCTCAACATCATGTGAAGCAAATGCTCCATATGACACAGCTCCAGCATTATCTACCAGGCACAGGTGCATGACTGCAATTAGAAATGACCGGCATTTCACACATAACAGCACCTTTCAACCCAACTCAGCCCATCCAAAACCCCTCTGAGACTCAATTACCATTTTCTTCCCACCCAGCCTCCCCAGCTCCCTTGCCAGCTCAAGCAGCACCAAATAATTCCCCATGAAGTCTCACAGCTGTTATTTGAAAATTAAATGGGAAGTCACGACACCTCGCTGCAGGCTGGTGGATCTTACACTTGGCATTTGGTTTATCCCAATACCATTCCTCACCCCCACCCCTAAACCAACTTCCGCAGAGAACAATGCTGCCGGTCTGTGTCCACAACAGATTTATTCCCCCCTTTCCAGCAGCTCGAAATGCCCACACCTTCAAGGGGCAGTAGCTGCTTGAAGCAAAGGGTCTTTCCTTCTGGTCTGTGGAAAGAAAAGGCTGCCCTCTATAATCAGGGTATTGTTCTCCCTAAATGGAGCCAGACTCTGTAAACACGCTCCTCTGCGCGGCGCTGGGAGGGCGAATGCCAGCGTGTGTATACATACATGCAGGGAATGTGTCTTGTTCTAAACAACAGTAAATTATGTTAATTCATTTCCTCTGCCTAAGCAGTGCTAATATGCTTCGGGAAAGGAGGAGGAAAAAGTAAACAAGAGTCCATTACAAAAAGGTGAGGGGGAGAGGTAACCAAATAACTCCACCAAATGTCTCCTCTGGGGAAGGACATTCACGTTACAGCTCAGATGGGCTTCACACAGCCCTCCCTCCGTCCTGCTGCAGGTGGAAATGTAACAGCAACAATTTTTTTCTTTTCTTTCATTAGGTTTCAGCCTGTTTTCACGAGTTCAATCTTGTGAAATGGGAAATGAGCCCCCACCAGTGCCCTGATCCACAGCGACTGCATCCCTGGGGGCTTTGCACTGCATGTGATGTGAGTGCTCTGGTGACCAAAGCCAACACGAATAGTCAGAGCCTATTTGTGATTTTCTAACAGGAAAATAATTTCACTAAGCAAACTGCCATGCTTTGACTCAAACCCCTGATTAGCACAGTTTGAAAACAGGGCAGCATACTGTTCTGGGAATTAACTTGTTTGACCCCTAGTCTATAATGGCACTCAAATAATCTGTGAGTCAGACCAAGTTGAAAAACTCTTGGAAGACCACACTGAAAGAATTTACTGGACTTATTGGATTTTCTAGGATAAAAGAAAAATAAGCTTGGAACTCCACTTAGTCTGTGGCCTTCAGAAAGACAAGCTTTTTCTCCTGACAGTATCTAGAAGAGCATGACTGCCTATGCTGAGCAGCACTTTCTGGGTCTCTTTTTAATGTACTGGAAACTCTCAATAAATAGTCATAATTATCATAAATATGCAGGTCTATTGCTATGATTACTTTTGAGTAGCACTTTGCAGTACCTTTCTTCTTTGGTATGGATGGTTAAGTAAGGGACAGATTCTTAAACCTGTGAATCTACAATCCTCCTCCAAACATAAATACTCAAGGGGAGGAAAGCCCTGAATTTAACTTCAATTCAAATATCCAGAGGCTACTTTACCAATTGCATATAAAGACTAGTCTGGTGGTTCAAATAAGTTTCCAGGGACAAGAATAATCCTGTGTACATCATCATCACAAAATACTGCTTGAAATCCTCCAGATCCTCTGGCCTACTCCTGTTTTAGCAGGCAGGAAATCAGGAAAAGCATTCTGCCTTAGGAATACAAGCAGGACTTTGCCCTAGTCTAGATAAAACACTGACCCATCCTCACCTTAGGGTTTTTCTGCAGCTCCTGAGCAAAATGCTCTCACCAGCCTCTGCTATTTCTTTGTGCCTCTTTGTATCCCAGAAACAATAGCTGTGTGCTCAGAACAGTGACAAACACCTTCAGAGAACAAATCCAGCAATTAGCAATCATCTCTCCAAAGCCAGTCCCTTGCATATGCAAATATCTCCCGAAGAGGTTTATGATTCCATGTCAATCAAACAAGGCAAAGTAAACACCTACTTACTATCCTGGCCATGATTAAGTTGAAAGTTTCATTCTCATTAGCCCTTAATGAAATTAGCCCTGGGAATACTGCATTTCTGATTGGTTGGGAATAGCAGGGAGGAGGAAAGATACTCATCAGCTCTGATCTGTTATTCTAGTTTTATATTAACTATTGCAGATCATGATGAACCCTCCCATGGTGTGGTGTCACCCCATACAGAACTGAAACTCAGCCTGGTCTTACGAGGCTCCAGTTTCTGCTCTCTGGTAGGATTATATATTTAAATCCTCCTCACACCTACTCAGCCACAACTCACTGAACCTAAAGGGACTATCACCTTTGTAATCCAACCCTGAACATTAAATTATGAAAGGACTTATCAGAGCATGGAGCCTGATCTCCATATGCTGGAGGAGCTCTCAACTCCTCTCCAGTTTTTCCATTTCAAACTGCCCAAAAATACATTGGACATTCCCCAATATTATTCATCTGAAGAAAGAGACTCTATCATTGCCACCAAAATGTTGTGTTAGTCTGCAAAAGAACTGAGAAGATTTAAATTCACCTAGAAGCTGAGCAAAGTGGCTCAAGCACCATCTCTCTGAAGGGTATTCACACCCTGCAGGAGTTAGAGCCACCAGGTTAACACTGACTGGGCAACGACAAACAAGCATTCTTCCTTCCACAGGGAGTCTGGAGTATCCCTGGGGAGATATTCCACAATGTTCAGACCTTCAACCTGTTACTCATTAACCCTTCCATCCTTGACATGCAGTTCATACACCTGTAGCTCATCTGGCACTTGCCATTGCTTAATCAGCAGTTACAGACCTGTTACAATCTGTGTTAACAGATCTGAGAACAACCACCAAGAAAAACAACTTCCTCTGTTACTCCAACTCACACAAACCTATCAGAGAGGAAGGAGGAGGGAAAGAAACCTGTCCACAGTGCTCCAGCATCCACAGCAGCCTAACTCCAGTACTTTGGCTTGTGCAGCTTTGAGAGACTGGTGAATCTGAACAGTTTTCCCTTTTCCCTCCTCTATGGTTGATTTGGCCTTGCCTCATTCCCTTCTGTCTAGAACAAAGGAGATTAAAATCCATACAAAGCAACAGTTCTCCAGTAGTCCACATTTCCCTATTTGTCTGTTGTTCCTGTGTTTTTATCTGACAGGCACAAATACTGATGGCTCCTAAAATACCCATCCAAGTCAATGTCACCCAAGTGGCACATAGAGTATGACGCCTCTTGATTTACTCACTTGACAGGATACCCAAGATTGTGTGAATCTCTCATGAAATAAATTTACCACATATGAGAAGAAATTATTTTGTGTCCCATCAAGCTGGAAAACACTTGTAGAGAAGCTGAGCATAGAGGTGCAGCCATCCTGAGAAACATTAACCTGCTCCAAGGAGCCTCTGTTCCCAATTTACATTTTTCTTCTTTCCTTAGTGAAGCTCAAAATTAAATTTGAACACTTAATGGGAGAAGTAGCCTGGAGTTATTGGCTGAATTTCTTCGAGAAAATTGGAGTGGCTGGGATGAAATAACAGCGTCAGGTTCCTCGCAGCACTGCAGGGTGCTGTGTTTCTGCTGTGACACGAAGGGGACACAGAGTCATCAGAGCAACCCACCAAACTCCACACAGCCCAGGTTTATTGAACTGGGAAGTTGGGGAGGCGGGGGTGGGGGGTAAATCAGAGATGGAAATGGATTCAGCAACAAACAGCATACACTCACTAAATAACACTCAGGCAAGTCTTCAGCCCCTCCACACCCAGAACACTGCCCACAGGCTGGGTCTCTGTCTCTGGAGATAAACCTCTCTGTGGCAACCTAAAGTTTAAGCAGTGAATTTCCAAATCATTTTCAGCCCCAGCAGTGCATGCTCCACCCACCAGCCAGAGTGGCAGTCAGTAGCAGCAAAAAGTGCTTTCCTCGAATAAAAAATTTGAGTGCAAGCCATGCAGTCAAGCAGGCAAGTGGCACATTTAGCCCACATCCCCTCTGCTGTCACACATGAGGTGGGTATCACAGATAATCTGAGTAAGTCATCCTTCAGGGACAGATCCCAAGCCTATGGGAGTGAGTAGGAGTCACAGCACCAACACTCACAGGCTCTGAATCAGGTCCTAACCTGTCACAACTAGCATGGGCTGCATCTGCCTATCTCATACGACATCAGGACAGCACAATCAGATTAATCCAGCTTGCTTTTGGAAATATTTTTCTTCTACCATAGTACCACAGTTGCTATGAAAGAGCAGCAGACTGAACAGACTTGCATCAGACAGAGATCTTTGCAACTTCTGCATCCACTCTGGCTCCACTCCCATAAAGTCCCTTATATGACCAAAAATGTTTCACCTTGTTGCAAAAGGTTACAACAGGTGACCACAGCTAAATAGGTATGGGGACATTATTATTAGAGAAAGCTCAAAGTAAAGGCTGATTATAGAGAACAAGACAAGGAACAGAAATCCAAATTAAATGTTCCAAACAATATCAAATGCATTTTAGCTTGAGCAGCCCACCAGAAAACACAGGAAGAGGTCAGATGAAAGACAAATTACTTGAAACAAGACAAAATGAGGAGGGTAATAAAAGAAATGTGAGAAAAGAGCATTCCCACCAACTCCTGTAATGCTGGGATACATTTGCACTGATCCTTTTGGCAGCATGGTTTTACAAGTCACTGCAGACACAAGTAGGACCTTCACATATTAGGAAAATCAGCTGCACCAGTTCAAATCTCACCAAATAAATAAAGCTGTAACTAAAGGTTGTTGCATTTGCTTTTTTTTTTTTAATTCAACCTAGGCACAAGAGGATCTCTGCACTATTGTTTTCCTCTTTCAGTGGAAATTTTCATCTCTTCTGGTAATTAATCCAAGAATGCACAGGCAGGCTGTATTGCGCTCACACTATTCTATGACGAGTTTTCTGCACCCAGATGTATCAGCGTCACTTAGGGTGAGACAGACACTCAAAAAGCAATTATCAGAGAGGACATTGGAAAAGATCAGCTCTATCAGCCAATTCATGTCAAATTAAAAACTTCAGATTTAGTTAATAAATTGGCACCAATGGCCACAAATCTTGAAAAGGGAGTTCCTACTTGCTAGCAAGTGTCACTTCTTTTTCAATTTAGAACGATATTATTTTCCTGAAAAAAACACTTTCCAGTAATATCTCAAGCACCACCTCATGGCATATGAAAGTTGCTTCTGTGGCTAAGACTCAGACTTTGGAGTCCAGCCTTTGCTGTGTGTAAGTTCATCCCAGAAAAGACACATTTTGATACGCTGCTTGCGTCTCTTAATGAAGGTCAAAGAAACATATGGACTTGGAAAACGGAGTTATAAAAACTTTAGGAAAAATCTAGATATACTTGAGCAATTTGCTAAGTTTTTTAATATTCCTAATTAAAAACAAATAAAATCAACCCTAATTTTCCAGTATGACGCACACTGAATTTTATGTTTAAACTCAGCCACAATTTAAAGCAACCGACAGTCTCAGAAGAAGGGAGGAACCAGCATTTTAAAAAAATAACCAGGATTTTCTTAGATCATGTTGACTCTAGGTACAAGTCATGCTGACAGATTATTCATGAGCAAGTTCCCCAAGAGCACGATCCAAAAAATGCCCCAAACTTCACCAGAAGATGTGCTGTGACTTCCATAAAATCTGAATCAGGCTGTTAGATCTGAACATGCTTCTCTTTTACAAGCGGGAAATTACCTAATCGTTCTATCTGAATAATATCAACAAGAATAAAGGTGTAAAACAGAAGCCAATAACCATCTCTCTCACATTACCATTTTTTATCTTTTTTGTTCTTACTGAAGGACTCATAAACTCCAAAGTTCACTCTTATAAACCCCAAAGTTACAGAATAGGAATTCTGTTCATCAGAACAAAGAACTCAACTTCCAAGAAATAAAAAACATCTCTATCATCCTACTCCCTTTTCTTCAATATTAAGAGAAACCAAAATGGCACAAAACATTATTTCTGCATGAAACCATTGAATTTTGAGGTGGCCCAATTAGCAAATTCCCTGTAAAGTAGACACCAAGTAGGTTTGCAAGCCAAGGTCACACAGAGAAGTGCCAGAACAGAAAGCAATTAAGGTCCCGTTCTTCCCCTCCCTACGCAATGCACCGAAAATGAAATCAACATCCAAACTAATTAGTTTGCAGCAGAATATCAGTTTACTTGCTAACAGGAGGGTGGTTACTGCTCTTACCAAAAACTTCTAAACATACCATGCAAAATCTTGCTTAAGCCACGGGACCAAGCCAGGCACATCCCAATGTTACCATATACGGTCACCAACATGAATATGATGGCAACTTGACAGATTTGGAACAAATATTGCGTTGTAGGTCACTGAGATAACACATGCAGGAAAATATCAGATTGTATTACCTGTGTCCAACTGGAGGTGTGGCATGGCAGGAGCTGCACTGCTGCAGGACACAGTCACTAAAGGTTGCTGACCCAAGATGGCATTAATCCCTGCAGAGGAGGGCCAGGGCAGAACACTGAGGACTTTTATGCCCACTATGGGGCAGCTTGGAGAGAGCAGGAATGGAATAACAAGAGGGATGAGCTGCTGGACCTGTGCTGTTATCCCAGGCTCAGAACAGACATTAACCAGTCTGAAGCTGCTGCCCCACACCTTGGCTGTCAGCTGGAAGGCACAGTCCCTCTCAGAAGACCACAGCATGCAGGTTTTGTTCTCCAAGTGTGGGGTTTGAGCACACAGGCGTTCTAGTCTTCAGCCACAAGGGAAAGAAGAGACTTGGATATCTACCAATATAGCTCCCGAGGAAGACTTTTTTGGTACTGGCTCCCTCCAGGAGATCCTTAGCCTGGAATAAGACTGGCCACTGAGAGGTATTCCAGACTAAGTTTTTTGGAAGAGTTATTCCAGCGCATTTGCAAGCACTTAGTCAAAGTTTTTCAGTTTCAAGCCCAAAAGCATTGGTTCAAACACAGTCAGAGCTACCTCACCCCTCACCCCATCAAACACAGACAGTACTACCACCTGTACCTCCAAAATCAGATCTGCTCCCTGTTCTGCCTGGATACTTCAAAGGTATTGCCTCTTTCTTAAGAGTTTATCTTGGTTTGCTAAGATATTCCCCTTTTTACAGTGTCTTCTAAATCAGTGATGAGATACATTAGTGGGACAGAGCCAGCAGGCACAGATCCGACCCTGGAAAAACGCCCCTTTTTGCTGGGAGGTGGAGAAAAAAAAAACCTGCCACACAAACCCAATCAGTCATTCCTGCAGAGCCCTTTGCCTTAAAAGGTGCCACCTAAATAAAGATGTAAAAATAATACAACGTAACATTTAATGCAAGATTGCAGCTGAGCATTCAACTGTCAGGAAATATCAAAGCTGGAGCGCGTGGGCAACTTAACTCTGCCCCCTTGTGCAGATGCACCACGGCACAGCCCTTCCCCGAGCACGGGCACAGCATTCAGTCAGCTCCAAATTAACACCCTAATTACAGCATAACCTACTTTTGCCTAAAATGAGTAGAAAATAAAGACCATCATTTTCCCAGAGAACCTCCTCAGCCACCATCCTCACTTGATCAGCAGCCAGCAAGCACCTTTTTTAACTTCTGATGCCTCGGATCAGGAGGTGCTGGCACACTTCAGGCCACACAAGCCTAATCTGCAATCAGGACACAGATATTAAATGTTGTTCGACCAAAACAAAGAGCCCTTCTTCCTCCAGAGAAGAGCCTCACAACCTCAGGCTGAGATTTGGCTGAAGGACTGCCTATAAAACCTGAGCGACTGTAGCAGGTAACGTTTACACATCTCCAGCGGCCAAAGCCCTCGTATGAGGTGTTCAGAAAAATTCTGCAGGCACATGAAAAGCCTGGCACATTTTTCCAAGAACCTGAAATTATCCCAATGTAAACACCTAACAATTGGAGATATTTGTCAGCACAAAGTTTCAAAGTTCTGGGAAGTGTCTCATCTCCGCTCTCAAGTTTGATCTTCCATCTACCTCCTTCACTATCAAAAATGTTCTCCTCCTTAAGGAAGTCTAAAGCAGGACTCAGACATCAGAATTTTGTCTCTGTTTTCCCAGTAATGACTCCTTTTTCTTCTCTACTTTAAATCAGCACATGAATGAATGACATTTTTCGTGGATTTGGCCCTGGCTTTTAACCTCTATTTCTAGATCATTTTAAATAACCAGAACCATCTCTCAATACACTTACAGGATGGGTTTTTCCAGCTCTGAAAAGTGTTAAAATAACCCAATTACGAATATGATCCTATCAAAGTTATATTAAAAAGACCTTTCCACAGGAAAAATAATGATGTCCTGAAATTACTGCTGGTTATTTTCTGTCACTTCTTCACACAACAACAGCCCACAGTGCTTCACTTTCCGGGGCACCAAGTGTATGAGCAAGACAATTGTAAACCAAATTTAAACAGGATCAGCCAGCAAAGCAGCCGATACTCAGCTCACATCAGAGACAAGAATCTTTTTGTCTTCTCCTGCCCACTTCAGATCTTTTCCGGAACTCCACCAACTTCTCAGGTCCATTGCAATAATATACATCTATGAAGTCATCTTAATTCATACACTGCTGCCCATCGCCCACAACTTAAACTGAGTCCCCATTGTAAGCCCTGCCTGGAATTCAGACTTGCAGGAATTACAGCCTATATACTGTTTTCTTTTTCATTCAGTTTCCAGCCAAATCATTTTATAGTGCTTTTGCCTCCATAAAATATTTGGTTGAGAGCCAATGCCAAGAAGAAAAAAAAAAAGCAGCGCACTAAACCAAACTTGGGTTTTCAGAGTAATGCTCCCCCTCTCCTTTCCCACCCTCAACCCCCAAGATTTATTTTTGGCAAGTTACAGCCCAAGTGATGGGGAAGTTTAAACCTTTTAATTCACAAGTCCATCATGTTGGATGACTTGAACATCTTACAACAGTTCACGAAACTCTGAGACTGTTGGGAATTGCAGCTGGAGCAATCTGCATCCTAAAGTTGTATCACCATTCTCCTGGAACAATGCAGCCCCTACTTTGTGGCCAGAGGCAAGGGAGCTGAAAGCCTGGATTCCCATTCAGGCTTTCTAAGGACAGCACCCACCAAGGTACAACATGGGCAAAAGCACAGGAAGCGCCACCTCTCCTTGCACTCTGACCCCAGTGCTTTGCTAAAAGCACCTTGCCATAAAGGAACTTCTCTTTTTCCTACCCCCATCATTCCTAGGTCAATGTATTTCAATTTGCCTCTGGAAGTGTAACCTGTTTATTGAAATCTGATCAACTGCTGGAGCCTCAGCGCTAAAATACGCTCTCGCTGTTGGGAACTGTCATTTGTCTGTCACCAGGGAAGTTAATGGATGTGTTTGTTTAGTTTGTAAGTGGGAATACACAGGGCAGAGGCTGCAGCGATTAGAGGAGGGGAGAGGCATTTCTGATCCACAGAGGAATGCAGCTGCTTTTCTTTAAAATTGTCTGCGTATTTTTACACATGCACGAGAAAAGCCCCTGGAAGTTCACCTGTGCCTAACAGACCTCAGCAAAGCCGCGATGACCGCGCTCCATCCCAAACGACGGCCTCGAACCACGCAGGTAAGGAGGCACCACACGTGGGCACGAACCTGCACCTCTGTGCAGATAAAAAATGTGCAGGGGACGAGTCCCTGCCCACAGCAACTCCTCCGGGGGCACAGCAGGTGTTTGTGGAGCACGAGCCCACGGAGCAGAGGGAAGGGAGAGAGCCACAGGGTGAGCGTACCAAGCGCGGTGCCCTTACCTCTCGCCGAGTCCGAAAATGCAATTATCCCTGCGAAAAGGAGCGCCAGCTGCAATTCCATTTTGAAAACCAGATCCCGCCGTATCGCACACGCTACTGTCCTCTCAGACCTGGAGGAAGGAAAAAGGAGAGCAAAATAGTTACTGGGGGCAAAAAGCTCTGAACAACCCTCAACTTTGCAGAGTTTAAGTCCTATTGAGAAGACTGAGAAGAAGAAACAGCAAATGAAAGAGCAACGTACTTGTAATTCATTCCTTGGTACTCAGTGAGTAAAACTTTGCCCTCCCCTCTGTTTTAGCCTGATATAAATCAAGAACCCACTGAGGCCAGTAAGCTCCTCTAAGTTTACAGTTAATGCATAATTCTTTGGTATCCTGTACAGAACCAGTCTGGAAGGCAAACAAAACGCTAGCAACTAGCCATAAAACAAGATTTCAGGTTAACAATTTGCGGAGGAACTTGGTGGAAGGGGGAGGAGGAATGTTACCTCTCCCATCAGCAGCCCAGAAAACTTTGTGTTGCTGCTCCAGTGCCCCTCAGCCAGGCTCCGCTCTGGGTACGCGCCTTCCTCCACTCCGAGACTTCTCTGCACAGCACTGATTCCTCCTTTCCTCTTCTTCTTCCCCCCGCCACGCTCCCCCCACCAACAACCCCACTTGTTTCCGTGGGCTCCAGAGGTGCGTCCCAAAGCGCAACCGCACTTAATTACCCAGATTCTTGAAGATGCCTTCGCTGTGATACGCACACCCGGGGAAGATCAGGTTTACATTAATTACACCCCGTTCTCCTCCTAAAACTCTCACTCTCTAAACACTGTCTGGATTCCTCACCCTTGTAACCTCCCCGGTTTAAACACCCCGTGCCCCCAGGACACACAACGACCCGCGTACAGCATCCAGCAAAGTAANCGCCGCCGGGGATCGGGGTCGCGGAAGGGAGGGACGCGCGGGGGACACACGGCGCGATGCCACCTGGTGCTCCCCCGCGCCTCGGGGCTGCGCTGGCGGCTCCCAGCTGTGCGCGACGCGGCCCCGCCGGGGTGTCCCGGCGCGGGGTGTCCCGGCGCGGGGTGTCCCGGCGCGGGGTGTCC
>VWYP01010950.1:0-34029 GCA_013400435.1 Pycnonotus jocosus | reverse complement strand
GGGAGGGGAGGGGGGGGAGAGCCGGGGAGAGAGAAACCGGCGATAAAGCAACTTTCCCTGCAGGGCTTTGTGGCGGTGGGGGCCGAGCCGCCGCGGAGGGCGGTGCGGGGCCGCCCCGCTCCAAACTTCGCACCAATCCCCGGGAGCCCCCGGCAGCCCCCGCCCTCCGCCGGCCCCGCTCCCCTTAACCCTTTGCGGGCGGCAGCGGCGGCTGCGGAGCGTTCGGTGCTCCGGGAGTGCGTCCCGCGGTTCCCAGTGCAGCCGCTGCTCCCGAGCTGGCACCCCCGGGCGCTGCGGTGCCGACCGCGCCGTGCCCCGGAGCCTTCCCGTCCCCGCACCCCCGTAAGCACAGCGGCGGTGGGAACCTCCGACCCCGCAGCCCAGAACTCGTGCCGGCCAAAGCAACCCTCTGCCCAGGCCGGGAGAGAGAGCCCCGGCCGGGGGAACGCACCGCGGGGGTGAGACAGGGGGAGGCCCCCCCGGTTTGATCTCTCGGCTTGGATGCAAATGATGCCAGAAAGAAGCTGGTCTAACTTAAACTAAACCGAGTGGAAAATAAACTGTGGAGATGTCAGTTCCTTATATTAACTGTTATAATTATTTATTATTTACTTTCGAACATGACTCGGCTGATGCATCCGCTCTTACAGCAAATCACTCTTCACACAGGATCAAAACCAACCTGGCAGAATTCACCAAACAGACTAAACAAACGACAAGAAAAAATACTGCCTCAATGGTAAACTTTTTGTACCTCAAAAGAAACATCATTACTGTTGATGTTATAGTTTCTTAGATCTCTTACTTGATATGCTCCAGCATGAAGACCTCCTAGAAAACAAAGTTGTTTCAATACTAGTTCAATGTGATAGGCACCAGGAGAATGCCTAAACACAAGCCAAGAATTAGTTTGAATATCTGTCGTATCTATTTTGTTAGGATTATGAAATCACACCCTCTATTTTTATTACTATTATTAAATATTTTCACTGAGTGGTTCCTGACAACATTAAATCTTGATACACAAAATCAATGTGAAAAACATGTAAGACTAAACAAAAACATGTAAGACTAAACATATAAACCCCCTGAGCCAGAAACAAAGCAGCTGACAACACTGGTTTTGTATTTTACATATTTATATAATAATTTTTATCATTAAAGTTAATTCAGCTGAGACATCCCAGATGGACTCCTCCTCATATCAGGCAATAACTTCAGCCTCATTGAGTTCAAAGACAGTGTTGACTGAGGGAAACCTTCAGGACTTAACCTACATGGTCATGTTCGTGCCATGCCTTCTGATAAAATCGCTCTAACTTGCACCAGAATGAGAGCTCAGCTTCATGCTACATCTTAGGGGATGATGTGTAAAACACCTCTTTGTAACATTTTCAGCCATTTCACCCCAAAGCAGTCAAGGTCTTTGTCCCAAGAACATCACCATGCAGGTGATCCAGCCCTAAAACTATCTACACAACCTCTGTTTCTGTGCAGACTGAAGTCCAAAGCAGCCTCAGTTCTGGTGCAGATGTGGGATGTTGGTTCACAGGCAGGTTTCCCACCAGGTTAGAGGGACCTGACTGAGATTCTATTCCTCATCCTGTTTTTGGAGTCATGCACAGAGACCAAGGCTTAAATCCCAGATACACCATGACTGTCTTGTCTCAGATTGTCTAGACTTGGGTGAGCTCTCTCCAGACCTCAATCAGCTCTGAAAGGAAAGACCTCCTTCCAACCCAGGCTATGCCCAAGCCCAGCACTGAGCACCCAGCTCAGGTTGGACATAGAGGATGAAAATCCCCTGATGGATCCACTCTTTCCATCCTCACTATTGAAAACCACATGTGCCTTTGGAGGTTCCAACATCTCCCAGACTGAGAATTTCTCCTTGCAGTGCAACTGTAAAGCAGCAAAATGTGTCCTGCAGCCTCCCACCAGTGTGAAGTTCTGGGAGATGAAGGATTACACAAGGTGGTACACAAGAAGTTAAAAAATTATTCAGGTGCCTCAACACCCTCAGATGCCCTTTAAGCTCCTTCCTCAGGCATACAGAAGCTTTTAAAGAATCTGATTTCAAGTGATGTTGCAAAGGGATTACATGGGGCAGGAAATGGAGCCCACAGCTTCCATACCCCAGGCTAAAGTAACCGGAAAATAAGCCTTTCTGACATCAAAATGTCAGCACTATTTTTTAAATTTTTTTTTCAGGGGCTTGTGAGTACCAGAAAGAAAGTCTGAAAGCGCACTGTAGGCTTCATCCATCTCGATCCCAATACCATAGCAGAGGAATAAATGTAAAATATTGATACAAGAAAAATAATTAATATTCCTGAAACAGCTCCTAGTTTATCAGAAACAAAATCTCATGTTATTTCCCCAACACTTCTACCTAAAAAAGGAAATATGCAGAGCTGTGTTTTTTCTTCTGGGCTGGCTGTAATTTGCAGGATGATTGAGTAGTCTGAAAGTCAACAGCCCCAGTTTGCTCCTGCACCCCACGGTCCTGAGACAAGGCTGTGGGAAAACAGCTTTCTGGAGCTGACAAACAAAAACGAATGCTAAGCAACGAAATACGTGTCTCCACAGGGCCTGAGAAGCAGCCTAACAGTCCATTTGTATCCCAGTTGTCCCCAAAGCCCTGTTTCCAGACCATGGCTTTTCAAATTTTGCATAGCTGTGATGGTCTAGTGAACATCCATCCCTAGAGTGACTTTCCTTATGTCTCGAAAACCACAAACTGGACTTTTTCCAGCTTTTTTACCTCTTTTGTCACAGGAGCTGCTCACCTCCACTATCACAGAACTCCATTTTCCCACATTTTCTCCCTTCCAACTTGACTGTTTGGCCTTTTCTTTTCCCCTACAGATGACCTAGGAGACCCAGCACCTCCGGACTGTAATTCCTAACCTGTTCCAGTGATTTTTTTTCCAACTGCAGGTGGCAGCCACGCAGCCGGTGAGACTCAGCACTCCACAGGGCCGCAGTGATCCGAGCGACTTGGGTTGGCAGCAGTGCCTTGCCCGAGGAGCACGAGGCCCTGTGGCACGGGTCCATGGGGACATGCCACCAGGGATGCCACCGGGGCGTGCGGGGCTGGGCGGCTCCGCGCAGCTGACGGAGCACGTGAAGGTGATGGAAGGGCATGACCAGGATTAGCACATTCCCTCCACCTGCCACCCTGTCCATGCAGCCCTCCTCTGGTTACCCAGCCACGTGGGGACAACCTGAGCATCCGTCCCACGTGCCTGGGAAAGGGGGTTTGCTCTGGATACAGGGAAAGGTGAGTAATGTGGTTGATGGGGTAGAGGGCAGGTTTCCCTGGATGGATCAGTTCTGATAAAGCATTTAGCATGTGACAGGGCAGCACAGAAAATGTCACAGCTGGGAAGACAAGGAGCACAAAACACACTTTTCCGTTTGCACAACACCAGAGTCACTGCACTGCTCCATGTGGGTCTATAGCTAAGGCTGAAACAGTGTTTTCCAAAGAAAGCAGTGTTTTATGTGAGCAGAATCACTATCTTCCCTATGTGTGGTAACTGAGACCTAGCTATAACCTAGATAATATTCAGAGGGGATGAATGGGCAGATGGAAAGATCAAACAGAGTGACACAGTACTGAAATCTATGTCAGGTGTAAAGATACATTTTGTCTCTTAGAGTAGCTCCACTCTAAGCAGTGTTGCAAAGAAACAAATGGTTCATCATATCCATACGGTTCACTTTTATACATGACACATGAATGCCAATGTCTGACAGAGAGAAAGGATGGTAACAGGGCTAGATGTCCTATCATCCAAACCTTGGGTCCTGTGCAGAATGCTGTGAGGTCCCACTCCTCCATGGCCATTGTACCAGGGCTTTTATAGCTTTCCAGAGGCACAAATGATCCTCCTGCTACTTTGTGGTCTCTGTGTTGGTCTGAAGCACCACCAGGAGAGAGTTCCCAGCCCTTTCACCGAGGACTGGTCACACGCACTGCTCAGCCTCAGTGTGCCTGGAGAATGTGCTTGGATTTCTCATTGGTGCTAAATTTGCACATGACAGCATCTGCAGGAAATCACTCCCACCATTCCCAGTTGGGCAGGAGGCCCTATCGCCCTTGGCCAGGTTAGGCACGCTGTGTCAGCGCTCCCTGGCACCGGGGAAACGTGACAGCCCTGAGCAGAGTCCAGGAGGTGCTTGGGGAATGCCAGCCCAGCCCAGCCCAGGAGGATCCATCTCGCTGGCACTGAGTCCCTCACGCTGCCTTCCCAGTGGCTGCCAAATGAATTTCAGGGTCTCGGTGTCTAGGACACACTACTCAGCTGCTTAGCTCATGTCTCCAAGGTGGGTGACAGCAGAAGGAAGCTCCTTGCTCCAGGCTAAGCTGAACTCTCCTCCTGAAGGCAAAGCTCGCTTGTGCAGGAGAAACAGCATCCCAAGGCAGCACCATGGAGTGCAGACCAATATCCCCTGGGTGACATCTTCAAACAATTTTCTCTGCTCCAAAAGGGGATATAAGAAAATCCTAGTATAATAAAACACTACAATCCATACAAAATTCTCCTTCCTTGCAGAAAGGGTAAGAAAAAGGAAGGGGTTTAGATCAAGCAATCTAGATGGAATACACAAAAGGGAAAACACAGGGCCCAGACCTCATCTACTTTTTCTGACTTTTTCTAGTAGATCTAAGAAAAGATACTACATTTCCAACAAAATCTGATTCCCTTCTACTCAACAGCTACACAATAATCACAGGAATAAACCACATCTGAGCACCATTTCCACACTCTTGGAAGGTGCTCACCTGTTCAAGATGAAGAACACAGTACAAAAAGCTTATGGCAGACTAGGTTGCCATTTGTTTAAGAGTACTTTCTTTTGTTAATTTTATCTCATTCCTCTCTTTCATATCTCTTTGCATCACTCTGTGCATCTTTCCACTCTTAAATATTTGAAGGCAGCTCTGTAACTCTGCGGTTGTTCAAACTACAAGTAGTTAAAGTTTCCAAATGTTCTCCATAAACACATCCTTCCTCAGGCCCCTTATCCTTTATATCACTCAACACTGGTTTCTTGGAGTCAGTCTGACACTGATGTATGAAGGATTTGATTTTGCTTTCCTTCTACATCTGGCTAGAACAAGAATAATCCCACTGGAGCAATTGGAATCATTCTAAGTGAGAAAAAAAAACCTGATCAAACCAACAGACTCATATGAGCAGCCACTGTTCAGTCCAGGTAGGCTGAGCTGAAGACTAAATATGCAGCCTTTGAATCTAAATATCTCATTCTGGGAGGAGACCACAATTTTGAAGGCCTAAATCTCCTCTAACTGCTTCCTCACATCATCCTCCTGTTCAAGGAAATTTGTACACGTTGATGCTGGGTTTAGCAAACAAATGTAGCAAACATTAAAGAAGAGTTTTGAAAAATAACAAAAAAAGAAAAAAAAGCCCAATATCAACAGACAGAAAGAAAAACAGAAATGTCAAGGATTAATTACTGAACAGACATGAGGAATGTTAAGGGAAACTGTTTGGGGATTTATGTTCAAAAAAATAAGACAACTTCCCAAACTATTTCCTTTCAAACCTCTCAGCATTTTCCATAAATTCCATGTGCATGTGTGGTGCTCTCTGATAACATACAAATCTGCATGCATAAACTGTTTTGAAATGTTTGTACAGTTTCATCCAAAAATATGACTATATGTTTGTGTTTTAATTGTCAGCAATGGCAGATTAGGCAAGAGCCACATGCATCATGTCATGGGCACTGACTAATTTAGGTGGTACAAGCACAACCTCCCCCCTTTCTGGCTGGGTCTTGATAACAAAGAGAAACCAAATCATCTGAAGGACGAACCTGCAGTAAAGCAGCAGCACAGCCCCTGCTCTCAGTGACAGGAGTGCTGGCCCAGGCAAACCCCCTGAAACCAATAAAGCCATTTCAGATTCATACAAGTGTTACCAGGAGCAGAAATTTGATGATTTCCAGGTCAGACGTCAGTGATTTTTGCAACTCCGCAAAAAAATGAAGCCTTGTGGGGGGGTAGGTGGGAGGAAGAGGGACTGACACTTTGCCTCAATCAGTGTTGTTTGAAATGTCTTTCATTTATTAACATTCTTGCTGAAGCCAAACTTTAGTTCCACTCTATCAGGAATATAGTGCAGCTGCATTTTCTAGATGGGAACACCACCAAAAATATGTTAACTACACACTCGACAGCTATGTCTTGTTTACTCTCACACATAAAAACCACACGGAAATGATCCTCATAGGAAATTTCTATCTGTAGGCAAATAGAAACAATAGGAGAGACTGGAATGGGATGCTTGCTGAGAAATGGGGTGGGAGAGCTGTGCTGCCTTCTCCTCAGTGAGCATCTTGTTCCAGCCTGCCTGGACTGGCAGGAGCTTTGTTTTGCCCAGGATTTGTCTGAGAAACTCTCCTTGGTTGCCTCAAACAGAGATCAAGCCAGGGCTGCTGTGGTACAGAAATAGTTTGGAGGGAAGATGCATCCATCACCTCAGTGCTTTCAGTCTAGGACATTCCTCTTGGAGATGCAATTTTTCTGAAGCTTGTGGATGGCCCTCAGCCCATGCAGCTACAGCACCATAATGGCTCAGATGTGGTTTTATTCCTGATAGGAGATGAGATGCCCATGGGGGAAACCCTGAACTCAGTGGGGACTCCTTGGCCCTGCAGCTGCTCAAATGCTGATCAGACCTTGTCCTGGTGTTGTGCCCATGGCTTCATCCAACAGCACTGTTGGGGTAGCTGGGTGTGCAGGGAAAGGCTGGGGGAGGACTCTCACACCAGGAAGACAAACCTTGATGGACCTGAGGAGCTCTGCCCACTTGTCCACAGCCCAAGGAGGATGGATAAAAAACCCATCATGGCATGATGCACCAGACACTGTGTGGGGAGCACCTGGCCCACCCTTCCCAGGCACAGGGAGGGTTAAGTATTAAGCACACCAAGTCTGCTCAGGCCTGGCTGCCTGTTGGGCTGGGCAGCAGCCCCCTCAGCCATCCCCAGCAAAGGGAAGAGCAGAGAGCACACTAAGGAGCCTTGGAAATATGCAAGGAGCTGCCAACATTTGCTGCCAAACACTTTTATCTTTCGACAAAGATAAATCTGTTGCTTACTTAACCCAGCCTTTATGAAACTCACAGCTCTGGGTTTCCAAAATAACAGGAGCAGAGCAGGGCTGGCTGATGTCCTAGTGAGCAGCAGATGTACACAGGGCAGTGAGAAGGTGACAACGTATCTCATGAGAAAAATAGTAAATCATGTATGATAGAAATAAATAAGAACTTAACCTCCATGGGCCAGAGGACTTATCTTCTCATGTTTCTGTAAAGTGCAGGTGTCTGTTTACTTAAGAGAGCTATTAAGATTTAGTATTAATAATGAAGAACAAAAAAATCTGCTACTCAAAAAGAATAATGAACATAAAAATCTTGCATGGCAAGGCAGATGTAATGCAATAGTGAGAGAGCAAAAGGTGACATAAATACATAAAAGGGCGTCCTCACCTGTCACACAGTTGTAACCCAAGGCCAGAGGGAAGAGAGATGTCGGGACAGAAAGCACAGCACCCACTGCAGTGCTGGCTCTGAACTCCAAGGTCTGCTCACTGGAGTACTTTTATCCATGTTCTACACAACTGTGAGTTCAGACAGATTAATGCCATCCCAGGGTTTGGATGTGGAGCTTTGGTGGGGCTTTGGGGCCTGCCTCCTCCACAAGGTCCTACATCTGACTGACCAGGCATTACCCATTTGCCAGAGCTTTTGTCAAATCTCAGGCTTCCTGCAAAAATGAGCCAGACTCCACTCTCGTTTTCAGATCATTTGCTTAGTTTTTACAGGGATAGGTGCTGCAAAACCACTACAAATACTAAGAATATAAACTTCCCTTTTAGCTATAAGTCTCACTGGTCTCAGGAAATACTAATTTTCTTTTAATACTACAGTTATTATCTGGCAAGAATATAGCTCCTTACTCTGCCACTCATGACTCAGGCTGAACCTGTTTGGCCTGTGTTATTGTGCTAGTGTAATTCAGTGGAAAAGACATTGGATTAAACAAGCAGCTCTGGAAGAGTAAATAAAAGGAACATGCTTTAAAGAGTAAATAGACAAGTCTGGTATAATGGAATAACTCCTGGTCATGCTAAATCAAAGAGAAAATAATGCCCTCACTAAAATCTGCACACGGGTGTTTATCTCTGCAAGAAAGAGAACCAACAAAACTCAGAGGGGAGCAGAGGATGGTCTGGGGCTATCCACAAATCCACACCAGAAACAGTACCCAAAAAAAGGAAGTCTGGAAGAAAGGGAAAGGAAAAAAAAAAAAAAAAAGGAGAAAAAAAAGAAAAGAGGCACGCTCCCTTGCTTGTGGTGGGGAAGAAACTCCCCAGTTTCTGAATGATCTGCACAAGTTTCCCAAGATGAATGTATGGGAAGCTGGGTTACCCCCAGGTAGTTTCTCACTGATTCTAGATTAAATTTGTTTAGCAGCAGAAATATTATTTTCTTTCCTCACTGCCAGCCCTGCAGCTCAACATGGAGTGGCAGGTCGATTCCTCAACTTCACCTCCCCTTTTCCTTTCACACTTCTCTAGCAAAGCCAGGAGCATGTTTGATGTTTGAAGGCAGTAAAGGGATTTTCCTAGCACAGGGAATCCTACAGGAGTAGCCAGCAGCTTCTGTCCAAACCAGCAGCACAATGTCCTAAGGCAGGAGAGAGGCCTGGGAGGATTCAATACTCCCTGGCAGCCTGAGCAGGAAGATTCCAACTTTGGGAATGGTGAGTTGGCCTCATCAATCAGCTCAGCTGTAAGTCAATTGATTTGCCTTCCTTCACAGGCAGTTTTACCCCCAGCAAAAAGTTGAGAAGCTGCTGATGTAAAGCTCACTGCACTCTCCCGCTGCTCACCAGGAATTTGTACTCCAGGAGCACTGCAAGAGAAATGGGGCGCTCACCTCCCCAGGACCAAAATAAGAAGAAACATTTGTTTGCAAGCCAGTGGCTGATTCTGGCTGTGTTCACTCCTGTATAGTCCATGGTGCATCCTGGTCTGTCTCCAGCCCTGGGTTGTCTTGCAGAGAGCAGGAGAAAAGATTTCAAAATCAACTCTCATACTGCTCATATGAGCATTAAATATCCAAGTGGGGTAAAGCATGTGTGGAGTGTCGTTTCAGAGCTGACATCCACATTTTCATGCAGTGGCATCAGAAAAAGCACATTGTGCACTAATCTGGGACATTTGTTTCCCATCAGATGCAGAGGAAATTCTCAGTGCTTTGAAGGTGTGAGGGTCCTTCCCATGGGAAAATGGCACAGTGAATCTGGTAGCCAAAAATGAAGTTCTCTTCCTCGTTTCTACAGTCACTTTAGTCACAGGGCTTTAATGAAGAGTTTTGACAATATGCAACAGTGTTACATGTTGCTTCAACTTTATGGATATATTACCTCTCCTCTGCTAACAAGGGAATAGGGATCATCATTTCAGCTGAGAGACATACAAGTGCAGGAAGGCTAAAAATACACTATTTTATGCAGGCATTTTTCTAACCAGGCCTTAAATGTCTTCTTCATAAATCATTTGCTATTATGAAAAGGGTAAGAACTCAGAGCCCTGATGTGGCCATAAATTGAGATACAGATTACAGAGAGAACTACTCCTACTTGAGCATTGCACTTAAAGTGAATAAATGGAGAGAAGGAATTCCACATATTGTAAAATTATACAGTGCAAAAGAATTCTTCAAGGAATACGACATCCTGAGCCTATGACAAGGAAATCCAAGCCAGGCATTAGGGAAAAAGTGAATACATTTCTAAGCCAAGCAGAATTAGCAGGATGATCAATCTGAATAATCCAAGATGCCTAAACTCAGCCGTATTTTCCAACCAAGTGCAGTGAGGGTGACTCTGTTGTGTGATCCAGCACCAAGGTGAGGGACTTGGGTTATGAACATCAAAGTCTTCTCCATGAAAGGGTCTTCAGGGCACCAGTTCAGAAAAGATTCAAAAGGAAACAGACAATTAAAACTGCAGGTCAACGTTTCCAAATCACTGACTATGACTCCTGGGGGGAAGAGCCATGCCAGTGCTGTGCTCTGGCAGGACACTCAGCTCTGTGAGCCCCTGTGCATGGGGCAGATGGGCATTACTGCAAGGAGTGGCCCACCAGAGCTTCTGCTTTTACCAGCTAAAAGTTCCTACAACCGGTCCTAGAGTGACTTTTTCTTTCACCTGGCCAAGATTTACTCCCTAAGTGTGCTTTCCTAGGGAAGTTGCAGGGCACAGTCCTGTTGACATCATCTCCAAACAGCACACAAGCTGTGCCTCATGAGAAGCCCTCCGGAAGGTGCTTCTTCAAGATGGGCTGGAGGAAATTTGGGTGCAGGAAGCAGGGCTGCATGGCTTGGAACTCAGGAGTCCAGAAAAACAGCAGCATCCTTCAACACAAATACAAAGCCTTGTCTGTGAAAAATGGCTTGTCAAGAGAATGTGGAACAGGAGAGCATTTGGGATGGTATCTGCAAGAAGAAAGTAAGACCCTTCAATTTGAGTAGAGAAACATTAGTGCTAGCACTTATATCATTGTAGAACTACTTTTCTTAGACATAGGTCCATGCTCTTCCAAAGATGCAGCCCAAGAAGTTTAGTTTGGCATGTGCAAGAACATCTTGGTTATTAGTAGCTACTTTTTGCACAGTTCTCAGAGGTGTGCTCCAACTTAATAGTTAAAATATGTTTCTTGTTTACATTATAAAGCCTTGTGGGCCACTCAGAAGTGACACAAAACTCAAAGTGTTAGCCCAGTGCCGTTTCTGACAAGTCCCTTTGAAGGCAGAATTGCAGTTGATTGTAGTAATGAACTTTGGTAGAGTGGTTTTTCCACAGGCCTGGAAATGTGTATTTCATTCTTTTGCCATTTAATAATTGAGTCCTAGGCATCAGAACAGTGAATCATGTACTTGGGTGAGTTGGACAACACAGGAATTCACTGGAGGAGGGTTTGCCACCCAGGGTACACCCAAGCTGCAGCACAGAGCATGGATAAGCCAGATACCAGCCCTTTTCCTCTCACTGCCACTTCAGATGTCAATCACATGCAGGCTCCTGATTTACAGCAATTCATGCCATCACTCTTGTGAGCTGGAAGTGAGAATGCCTGTGTGAAGCCCCAGATGCCACCAGAGAGTGCAGGACACATGGTGTGAAAGGTGTAGGTGTAGGGCAAGTGGCTGACACCATCGTCCCCTAACAAGCACAGTCTGCACAAAGAGCAAACTGAGCACACAGGCTAAGACTGACAAACTGCTGGTCAGAGATGAGCTGCAGCCCCAGAATTCATCTCTGGGTCCAAGTGTCTTCCACAGCTCAGGAACACTTGAGCCTGGAGTTGTCATTCAGCCTGTTGGAGACAAGACAGTCTCACAGAGTCACTGTGGGACACAATGGTTTCTAATGCCTGATCCAAATACCTACATGAGCACATGGCACTCCCAGCACCTTCCTCTTCCCTTCCCACTGTTCTGACATGTCCTCATCCACTCATTCCAGTTGTATTGTGTTTAGACAAGCTTTGCAAACATTTCTCAGCTTTGCTGGGAATTTGTTTCTTCATCCCAGTTTGTCCTGAAGGTGGCCTAGGAAATGCCAGGTTATCCTAGGCTATAAGGAACTACCCATGGCTGAACATTCCCATGCCTCACCATGGCATTAAGACAAAATAGAAAGGGAGAAATAAGTGCCTCTGAGTCTCAATTGTGGGTGAGGAACAGAGAGATGGTTTATTCCTCTGCTGCTGAACTCTCCTTGTGGTGCAGGGACACCCATCTGAGCTCCATCAGAGGCAGTATGCCACTCCTTTGCTCCTCCATCTGATACCATGGGAACTGAGTTATGCAATTTCCAAGGCCACATCAAAAGTTATTGGCAAGATCCCACATAGGAATAAGTCCTCTGAGACTCAGAAGTGCTAGTGAGCAAAAGGAAAAACAGATTAGAAGCTCTGCAGAGAGTCTTCCATATGTGCTAAGGTGGGTATTGATGATCATTGGAATGCTGGTGTGGCTCAGTGCAGACTCTGTGCAGGCACATCTCCCAGTGCATTCCAGAGCCACCTCAATTCCTGTCAATGTCTGATTATCCCTCCCTTCCCTTCATAGCTAAAGGAAACATTGAAAATGCCAAGATTTACTTTTGTTTATTCTTTCTTTATCCATCTCTCCCTCTTAGCTAGTAAGCACTGCACAGCCTCTGTTCTGCCATGTACAGCAGTAGTGTGTGAATAATAAATAACAATGACATGCTTTCAGCCAGAAAATAAACCCCATATGTGTCCTCAAGTATCTCTTTTCTCCTGAAGTATTCATGCAAACATTGGTTCCAGAGACTGTTATAATCCTGTTTACTTGTCAATGCTTGGAGTGAGCATGTAATTACAGCTCCACTGTAAGATACTTAACATGTAATTCAATGGCAAAGAGCTGCCACGTTATTATAGTCTTCTAAGTTTGGATTTATGCCCTGAAATCTGAATTAGTCCCAACAATTTCTGTTCAGAGGAGGATAATTTAATGCAAATATTATCAAGCACACCAAAGAACAAATTTCACCAACACAAGAAAAAATGCGAGCAAAAAATTTTAAATTTTTTTAAGCTTGTTTTGCCACCACAGTTTTCTTGGACTTGAATCTCACTATATAGGCAAAGGGTTTGTGTTTGAGTATGTTGTCAAAGTGAAATTAAAAGTATCAGTGGCAATCAGAAACCTTGGGAATCAGTTCTGTCCTTGAAGACAGACACAAAACCTCTGGCACACGTCTCATGGTGATGCCAAAGTGCAACCTTGATGTCAGTCCTGAACTAAAAGAAAAGGAAGTAAAGGAAATTATAGGCATATCTAGCCTTTGCTCACTCTTTCACCCTGGTGTAGCTGTCTTTAAGGTCTGTCATTATGCTACTGCCTGTCAGACCATCATCATCAACTACACTAATTGGGCCCTGCCTTTAAAATAATCCATCCTCAGTGCCACAACACTTTGCACTCCTACATGCCTGTTCATTCAAGACTCTCCGAGAGCTTTACATGTCCTGACTGCTCAAGCAATACAATGTGCCCAAGAATTTGGTCAGAGGCACAAGAGGGGTAGCTGTGCTTGCCACAAGACAGTTACACGCTTGCCTATGGTCACAGGCTGCTTGAGGAACAGAGGGAGGACTCCAGCTCCTGGCTGCACCACTTTTCTGCATACCCACCCCAGATTTTGTTATGAGCCTCAGTTTCCCATTTCTGAAAGGAACTTCAGTCTTCCAGCCCTTCCAAGGGCAGTCTGACACAGCCATGGGACAACCCAAGAGCAAGTGAGTTATCTATGGCCGTGGAATTGCCTGGGTCTTCATCACCACCTTTCAGCAAGGTTGCCCTTCCCAAGCCACTCCCTGGCTCCTGAAGCTCACTGCCAGCCCTGTCAGTACAGAAATAAGGCAGGCAGGTTTGTTCCAAGGCACAGAGGCCACAGCTAGGCCAGGAGTCCACGGGAGTGATGTGACTGCAGGCAGAAAGTCCCTGAAGCTCAGAGGAAGGAGAGGAATGTGGCCCCAGAGCACCTGGGACCCCACTCTGCCAGCAAGGCCAGGTGTGCACCACAGCAGCAGGGGGACCATGGGCCATGAGCCGGTGCTGACAGCCCAGGGTCCCTGATACATCAGCTCCTGGGGTCTCACATGCATCTGCTGGAGGGTTTGAGATTTGCCGTGGGGAGCAGTGAGCAGCTGGGCTCAGGCAAGCTGGAGGGGGTGTAACCCCATGGAAATCGTGCAAGCACATGGATGAATGTGCAATGTCCTCACCCCTGCATGCACAGGAACACAATGGGAGAGGGAAGAGGTAAGTGTAGCACTGGCTTGGATTCATTTGCAGAAGCAAAAGAAAACCCCAGGAAGAGAGATGAGTGACCAGCAACACAGAAGCCATCACCTGAGAGCCACCATACACACCTTGGAAAATGCCTGGCCATTTAGCTCTCCTCTTAGCAACTCTCCGCTCTTACTTAGAGAGAGCTCACTGATGGTCCAGGTTCATACAGCAGTTACATTGTGCCATCTTCTGGTTAAAGGCTGAGGACTCCCTCTCCAGGAGTCCTGCTTCTCTCCAGCACACAGGGAAAGGTGTTTTCTTATGCCTTCAAGAAGTGAGATCTGGGAATGTCAGGGCAACTTGGCTGCTGTGGTGTAACATCACCTGCAGAAAGGAACCACAAGGCCAAGGCAGTTTGTGAGGATCACAGGGGCCTAGGAGCTGCCAAACACAGCCCTGGTCTGCCAAGCCTGATGTTCTTGCCTCCAGGAGAAATAACATTTGAGCATATCTTTTCAGTGAGACATTGAGATACCCTTATAGCCATTTGGCTGGCTGTGCACTTATGAACCACCTGTCGATGATGACCAAACCCACAGAAAAGTTTTTTAAAAAGTAAACTCAGCACAGTCCTCAGACACAAAACATGTTCGTCTCTCTAGTAAGGAAGATCATACATATCCATAAATGCATGAGGACACATATTCAGAACCCCTGCCAATTACTCATGTGGATCATGGGTATGGGGAACTGGATGTTTCCAACTCACCCTTTGTTGCAGAAAAATGAAGATACAAAACTGCAGAGGGATATATGATCTTGGAAAGAAAGCTCTTCATGGAGAAATAACTGGTCTGAATGTGCAAGCCTAGACTTGATGAAAAAAAAAATGAACTCACAAATCCTCTTGTTTTTTTCAGCAGCATAATTTATAATATAAGTTTTAAAATATGGCTCCTGAAAGAGGACTAATTTCCAACACTGCCACATCACACCCAACTCTGACCTCACTTGCACCAACACAGCTCACTCAATTTCAACAGCAGCATTTCTCCACCTACTAGGATAATTTTGCAGAAGTAGGTGTGCAGGATGATGAGTTCAAAAGGAGATAATTAGGCACATAGACAGACAAATTAGAAACAAAGTCTTCACTAAATACTGGTTAAGCAAACACAGCTTCAGGGAAGATCCGTGCTAAGGATCGTCAGCAGCAGTACCAGTGTGAGCTGGATGAATTAGGTGCACACCAGTCCCCACCAAAAAGCTGGCACATAATGATGTTGCTACAGGAAACAGTATAAAAGGATGAAATCACCTCCTGTTCCAAGAAAGGGAAATAGCCACTACATTTCAGACACTGCAGAACATGGGACCTGACAGACCTGCGGCTGCATTTACCTTCCTAATAATATTTAATTATTTTTCTGTAATGAGCTCTACAAATGTGTTTAGTCTCAAAATGTCTTTTTTACAGTGTTCTGAGATTTGAAGTAAATCAGGGTCGTTATGAAAGCAGTCTGATGATGTTACACACAGGTATCAGCCAGTGGCAAGGTACTGTTTTGCTGTTAGCTCAACTGAAGCTGGAGAAGCAGACAGAGGTTTTTACAAGATTTACATGACTCCAGCCTGGTCTGCCCACTCATAATCTGCCTACACTTCCTAACATGCCGAGTATCTCTTGTGCAAGTCTGTCATCAGGAGGAGATACGGGAACTTGTCCAGATTTTGAAGTAATTCAGTCAGTCTGTGCCCTCAGTGATTTGGCTCATGAGCAATGGGGAGCTTGGATTGCACCGTGCTGCAGCCCAGCCGTGCGTGAGGTCTCTGGGCATTGCATGGAGAGCAGGAAAATGCTTTCTGAGGCTGAGCTCACACTTGCATCCACATCACCAACAGCAGAAGAAGGATTTCGGGGTGTGAAGTTGGATGCTTGGTGGGTACAAACAAGAAATGAAGCACATAACCATCTCCCAGCAAGGAGCTTTGAGCTTTGCTGTGTCTGATCACTGCTGTTATCTGGTCATCTCCCAAGAATAAGTCCCTCCCTACTCATTGCATCATTGCTTGAACATATTGGTAGTAAAATATGAAGAGCTTATTCTTCCTGCAAGTGTACCAAATATCAGTCCCCCTTAAGTATCAGCTTTTAAACCTTGCAGTGTTTTTCTTTTGATCATTTCTATGCCTACATTTCTGTGATTGCATAGGCTAAGACTGATTCAAATATTCCATATGGTGTCAGGGCTGTGGGCTTCTGAAATCAGCAATATAAACACATAATTATTTTGTTATTTACTGCAACTTTCAAATTTTCTTTGAACCGTTTTATTTTTTTCCACTGAATCTACTTATGGGTTGCTGTTCCTTCATTGCTGCAACAGTTTTCCTCCTCTCCGGTCCAGTTTGGCTCTGTCCTCCTACACTTTTGGCATCACAAGCTGACAGTTGAGGTTTTCTGCCAGGTCCTCAGCACTGTGCATTTTACAAGGTCCCTTGGCCTCGCTCTCCCTTCCTAAGGAACTATCCCCTTTCATCCCATCTCCATTCGCTGCTCTGATTGCAGCTGGAATTGTTGACCCATCCCTCTCTTTGCCATTTTACTGTTTATCACCTACAGCATTCCAGCATTCTGCCATGGAGGAGTTCATGTCACCAGATCCTCATCTGGCACCCCTGGTGAGGCCCCATTCCCTGTTTCCATGCATTGCAGATGATGCCCACAGCCCATGGATCTCCCTGATATTCTCTGGGATCAAGAAAAGCAAGTCCCCAAAGGACCAGGCACTGGTATGGTCTTGAAGATCTGAAATAAGAGTCACCTCTACTGCTGTCCTCCCTGGCACCCTGCTATGCCCAGGGGAGCTCACCAACAGCAACAGCTCTCTGCCCTGGAAAATATATAGTCTGAGCAAGGGTATTTTTACCCATTTTCTAGCATGGTGCAATATCAAATACCCTGATGAATCCCAAGTACATCATGGGCTAGATTCACTGCCTCTACCACATCAGGAAGGCAATTGTACATTGTTTTTGGCATGATTTGGTTTTAAAGTGCCCATGTTTTCTGCCAGCCATTGGATACTTTCCTGCCAGTTGTTGCACAAACTCCTTCCACAGACTGTGAAGTCTGGACACTTCCCCAGAACAAACAAGCCAATTACATAGAAGATGCCAAGACCTGATTTCACCGTCTTCTTAAAGGCAGGTGCCATATTTGTTTGCTGCCAATCTTCAGATGTCTTTGACCTGGAGGTTCACTGACTTAATTTTTTCTGGCAGTTCTTTTCTCACTAGATGCATGATCCTTTCATGTTGTCCAATTTCCACTGGCATCAGAGAGGATTTTGACTGATCTAGGGCTAGAGGACACAGCCCTGGCTTTTTTTAGCTCCCCTAGGTTCATTACATCTCTTGATTTATGTGAGAAATGGTTACTTTGCCTTGGTGGAGAAACAAAAACACCCAAGTGTGAAAAGACAAGGCGACTGAAGACACAATGGTCATGTCGTTCCTGAAATGTTCGTCTCACTTCAGAAACAACACTCTGCACTCAGACCAGTGATAAGTGGGGACATGGAATAAGCCAAAATAAATCCCCTTATCTTAAAAAAAAAATTCAGCTTCCTAAAGCCAACCTGGATATGATCTGTGTGAACAGCAAGAGAAAGTGCAAGAACGCCGAGATATTTCTTAAAATAATATTACCATAGGACCCAACAAAATGTAAACTCTGCTCACAGAACAAAAGTTATTTGCAATTAGCACTGACACGATGCCCATGAGAGGTCAGATGGAGAGCAGAGCACTCACCCTTCTACATCTTGCACTTTTAATTTGCAAACATAGGCAATGATCCTGATACCTTGGCTGGACATCAAACACCAAGTGGTTCTCATTGTCTCTGAACTTCCCTTTAAAAGCAGCAGGACTTCTCCCAGCACATAAGGAGGCTTTGGTTAAAATCTGTGTGTTAGACTGAATTCACCAACTCCACTGAGGCATGACTCCCAGTGTGTGGCACTGGTTAAGGGGCTGCATTACAAGCCATTGCCCTGTGAAAAACTTCTTGAGTTGAATTAAAACTTTTTAAAGTAACTCCTGATATATTCTTTGTGAATGATTATAAATCTCTCTTGGACACCAAGTCAAGCCCTCAGGTGATCTAAAGAGGCATATCACAAAAAAATCACCAAGGTCACTGAGTGTATGGCAGAAAAGGTGTCCCACATCATGCCTTGAAATCATTCCTCCTTACTCCCCTTGATCCAGCATCATGGATCCCTCAACCAGAGGGATTTGTCTTCCCTGCACAGTGCAAACCCCTCCAGCATCAGACACAAATCTGTCTGCCCCAACTCCCTTTCCCACCTACAGCACATTGATCACCCCTGGGCTGATTTTCTTCTCTCCTGCCTTGCTAGGAATCATCATTTAAGATCCACTTTTCTTGCCTGATGTGCAGTTTTCTTTCCTTTATGCACAAAAGATAAATGTAAGGAGCCACCCACATACATGTTTCGGTGCTTGCACACCAGACTGCATGTACAGGCTACGTCTTTATCTTTTAGTTAATATAATCTGTCAGGGAAAAAAAAAAAAAGGGAAGCAAAAGATGTCATGTCATGAAAATGTTATTATACACGTGGTGCTGGTAGTTGACAAATGGACACCTCCATGTGGTAAACACAGGCTTTTGGATGTGCCCAATGGAATGAGAGTCCAGTGCAATCCCACAGGAGTCAAGTCCATCAATGAGCTCAGACCAAGAAAATTCTGTTGCTTTGCCAAGTATTTTGCAGAGAGAGAAGATTTTCTCCTGGGACACTGTTTCCCAGCAGGAGAGAGGTGAAATGGGACTTGAGTTGTGCCCCTGAAGTCCATGTCCAACTTGTATGCATGCTGGAAGCAGTCCAGCTTCACAATCAAACTATCCATGAGGGGAGGGCACTAATGAAGCAGAGCATCCTCTTGCAAAGACTGTTTGTCCTTTTTCGCCTGGGAGAGGATCTCTCAGCACAGTCTCAATCACACAACACGCTCAGCAGTAATGTGGACTGAATTGTTGCTCCTCAGGGGTCTGTCTGCCAAGAAAACTGAGGAATGACTCATGTAGTGGCATTCCGAGTGAGGGGAGGGAAGGACCCAGAGGTGAAAAATGATTCAAAAGCACAGAGGTTGGATTCCATGGGAGGACAAGTCAGTCCCACACACGATGCAGGAAAATGCCCTTGCAGTGCATCAGAGTGGTGGAGCAGAGCAATGGGTGGTGCAGAAATGCATCCTTGTCTTAAGGCAGAAGAGAGAGCATTGCCATGAAGAGGCAAGTGATACACATCTGATCCACCAGGAACCAGGATATCCAGAGGGTATGGATGGTTCAAGGCTGAATCAGATCATTGGAAAGTAGACTGGTGGCAACCTGAAGTGGGGACTGGAAATTTTTGCTGAATTTTTTCCTAAATTACAGGAAGTACTCAGTGGGAACATTCAAGAAATGGGCCAAGATGGGCTTTCCTCAGTCAGAGGTGGAAAATTCATTAGACCCACATCATGTTGGCTCCACTGTGACCCATGCAATATCTGTGTTGGAGAGAACCAGATGTGCTCCAATGATATTTCTGGGAGATGCACTCGATGAGCCCCTGAAAGTAGGCTGCACAAGCAGGAGAATACATCCCCTTTGCTTCCAGAAACATTTGCTTTACATCCATTACTTTACCCATAATAACTCTCCCCCCAACCATTTACAGAGCCCAAGTGGCCCATCTTTTGCATTTCTTGCTGCTTTTACAAATCACATGTAAAAAAATTGTACCTTCTTTCACATCCACTGTTCAAAGGAGAGAATCAAGCAAGGGAATATGGAAAACTGTTATAAATCCTGTTGTAAAACCAGTTGTAAAACCAGTTATAAAACCAGTGGCTCCTTGTTACGTCCCTGTCCTCTGCTTTCTTGCATGTCTTTGTCCATTGAAGTCCTTCCCTGCTTGCATACCACCCTACTCCAACCCAGGCTGGGCATCTCACAGGAGGCAATGACACCTTGGGGGCCAGGAAGGGCTATGTCAATTTTACAGAAAAATGGGCAAGTTCTGGAGAACTCATTCCTGAAGAGGCAGTTTTGCCTTGAAACTAACATCGAATACATGGCTGTGCTTATGGGACACCTGACACTGCCAAAAGGAGATTGGAGTGGGAAAACAAACCACCCCCTCACCCCTTGGCTTGCTGCCAGCACCAAACGTGTCCAACTGCTGCATTGGAGAGCCCCCACCAGCTATGGAAAACTGGGTCAGGCTGCAGCTCTCTCACTGCTGGTGGGCACCAGGAAAATCTAGAGGGGCAGGTTCCAGGGCTGAGAGGCAGCCAAGCACAGCCCCCTCTGAGTGCAGGGCTGTGGTGCAGAGGTTGGGGCTGGCTCCTGGAGTCACTAAAGCAAGGATGGGGTTTGCTTTTGGCAGGGGTTGGAAGGGTTGCTGCGCCATGGCGTCATGGCCAGCTGCTGAGACGATGTCTGGGCCCAGGCACTGATTAGAAGCTGTCCCAGACGGAGCAGGGTGAGGGCAGGGGGGGAGAGTGAGTGATGGATTAACCCATTTTGAGTCACACTCTTTATGAAAAGCGAGTTACTTTCTGCTCCAACACTAAGTTACGCTAACAGGCATTGCTGAGACAGGGCCTGAGTGAGATTTATTTATCTTGAATCCCTTTAAACATTTCAACACCCCATGGCTGTGCACCCAGCAAGCCTGTGAAACCACATGCCTCACAGTTCCTACCCTCTCCCTGCTATTCTGTCCTGGCTGTTTCATTCCCTCCTTGCTGCAAGCCAGATTCCTTGTCAAAATTAAAACTTAAGGCATAGGAGGCATGCACTTGGCTTTCCCCTGTGCCCATCTGGTAGGGCCTGGTCCTGCCTGGGGGTGGTGGGACCTCTCATCAGCACATAATCACTGCTAAAAGACCCCATGGCCTCCTCTTTTTTTTTTTTTTTTCCCCAAGTCCAAGGCAGTATGGATACTGGGGAGCAGCACAGCATGGGACACTCCTTTGAAATAGTGTTAACTTTGGAGTGCCTCATGCTGCACACAGGGTGTGCCTTGGGAAGATCTCCTACATCTGCAATCCATCACCCACAGACCTGGCCGAGGAGCTGAGGCTATACAGTCCGTTTTTTAACTTTGCTGTCCTCTGACTAAAGAAAGTGGGAATGGTTTATGGGCTGGCACTGAATGGCACAGGAGCCCCAGCACCCTTGTTTCCATCCAGCACCTTTGTTTGAAGGATGCAATGGAACCATCTGCACTCCCTGTGGGAACAGGGACCACCTGCTAGATATGCATAAACTGCTCCATCTACTTCAGTAAGTTGCAAAAATGGAAAAGGACAGCATCTTTTTAAAAGATTGTTTTACAAAATGAACAACCAAAACACAGAGAGTTGCCCTACTCTTGCACAACTGAATTGATTCTTCTTGCTTTGAATCTGAATTGAAGGGCAGGAGGTTCAGCCCTACTATCCTAAGCTGCCTAAACATCTTCCCTCTGCCTCCAAAAACATGACACTCACTACCCACCAGGGCAAGAATTCCTTGGGAGCAGAGGTGAACATGTCAGGCTCCTTCCTCCTAAGCATCCTCAGTACCTTCCCCAGACTCTCTTGCAACACCAGCTGGTAAATTTGCTATCTTGTTGTTTCTACCATTTCAACATTCTAACACCATTTAGAACAATTTCATCCAAAGATCACAAAGTGCTTTACAAGGTTTAGTTAATTAAGCCACTGAAGTATTATTACATCTCTCTCATGGAAGAGAAAGTCAAGCAAAGATGTTAAATGAGTTGCCAAACGTAATATGAGTCAGTAGCTAAGTTGGGAAAAGAACCCAGGAGTCCTGACTCTTAACCCATGGCTGTAAACCATTTTTCTCTATAAAACAGAAATTAAGCAAGCAGAAGGGTGACAGCACAGCTTTTCCTTTTATTTGAGCTGCCTTACAATTAAAACAGCAATAGAAATATGGATTCTTAATCTTGAAACTTGGAACATTTGCTTGAAATTGACTGTGTGGACATTTTGGGGCACTTGCTGCCTTTTGAAGTTCTCACATCATGGTCATATTTGAAGAAACTACAGTGATAGCAGGAGTTATGGGCTTGTTGTAGGAATGAGTGCTGTGTTGTCTGGGAAGTGAGAGCAGATCATTGAAACATCACTTCCAAACAGTCTGACAAATTAATGACATATTCCTTCTAACTAAAGGCATAAAATCCACCAGAAAAAGTTACTGTTTGTTCTCCCTATTACTAAAGAGGAAAAGAAGGGAACATAAAGGTGAATTCTCTCACAAAAAAGGACTCTTCCGCCAGCCCAGCCCAGCCGGAGGAACTGCTCCAAGTCTAAAGATAAACACAGCGATAGCAAGGGCATTTCCACAAGGAGGCCAAAGAATTCGAAAGAGGAAGGAGTAACTGGGACCCCAATGAGCCATTTGCCTGTATCCTGCTGTCCATAAGTTTTATAAATTATGGGAGAAAAAATGCTGTGCATAACTGAAAGCTGCCCCTAGACACCAATAATTTGTCTGACCTGCATTTAGACGACCAATCCGCTCAGCCCTAACTACCCTTGGCAGCCTCGTGCCGGTCGTATTTTTACATGGATGAACTGTTCTTCAACAATTTCCTCCAGTGTGCTCGCAGCACAAACAGGCTTTTCTTTGCAAGCAGGTATGTGTGCCTTCTTTTTCCAGTTATTTCTTTTCTCACACACGTGATTCATGTGGCCATTTGAGAAGAAAAAACACCCAGCCCCCCCGCTCTTTCCTCCTAACAAGCTACAAACCCTGTAGCAGTTTTATGGGACGGGGATGGAGATTTGTTAAGGTTTGGACTCTCCTGGTTTAGGAAGCAACACCATCACATTTTTCTTCCATTTCTCCAAGTTCTATTTCTATCTTTCCCTAACATTTGCCTGCAGTATTATGGTTTATTACTCGAGAAACTTACAATCATAATGAGAGCCGGTACTTACAGTTTCAAAATTCCCATTGCTTTCTCAGGTGATTCTGAGGCTGAATTAGACATCCAGAAAAAATCGCTGTGAAGAAGGAGAGATAGCTAGGAAAGCTGTGCCATCACCTCTTTAAATCCAGAGCTTTTGTCCTATGTGTTTGCTCCTCATGGCCAAACCTTTAGTCCTTTGGGTCTACGAGACAGAAGGTGTGGTGAGAAAAACATAGAAGAAAGAAAGTAAATGGCAAGGGCACTGTCAAACACACATAGATATATAAATTATACGTATATTTGCTCTTTCCGTGAAGGAATCCATCATAAGCACCAAATGCCCTACGACCTCAGGGTGTAAGTGCAGGATTTAGGGCCTTGTAGGAACGTGCCCTTGCTCTTTATTTAACACCAAGTGGGATTGTGCCTGTATGAAACCAACACATCCAGTGGTTTCCCGCAGACATTTTGATGATGGATTGCTGGCATCACTTGTTTTCTTTTGAAGGCAATTCATTTATCAGAGACAATTACTCAACTGATAAGTTCAGTGTGTTCAGCTGTTCGTGGCTACACAGCAGCTACAGGCCAATAAATATGAGCTGCAATTAGCTTGATTAATGATTTCAGATCACTAAACTGCAGCTTTGTTTAAGATAAGGCTCTAGGAAGCTTTTCTGCTGAATCTGGCAAGTTTACTGGCATTGGTGACACTACCTTCATTGTAAGCACCCCAAGCTGAGCAGCTCCTTCAGTCTGACTTTGTGATAAATCGAGTTCCAGTCCTGGGGACCTCTGAAGAGCTCAGCAGGTGTTTAGTGGGGGAAGTACAGAGACAGGGAGCCTCCTCCCATCTGCCACATTGCAAAGTGCTAAGGAAATTGTTTCCAAATGTCCCTTAATTTAGAAGTTTAGTCCCTCCCCCACCCCACCCCAGCCTCCTGTTTAGCTCCTCTGGGCTGCTGACCTTCACCTCTCCTGCCATCCTTCAGCCGTCCCGATGCCGAGCCAGCCATGAGTGTCTTGGAGCGTGGAGTGAGGGAAGCAGAGCCATGCAGAGCAGGTTTTGGAAGTACTCCATTTGCTTTAACTGCTGGTGCTACAGTGGGTCTTGCAGAGCACTGAGTGTGCTGGCAGCAATCCCTTCAGGTGAGATGGCATTTGCCTTTCATTCATTTTCAGGCTGTAAGGAACACGAGTGTGAGTGCGTTTGTGCAGATACGTGCACCTACATGCTCTTCTTCCCTTGCTGCCCTCTGCTAAAGGAATCCACGTCACTGATTCCTGTGCCACAAGCCCAGACTGGTAATAATTGTGCTTGTAGAGCAGCAGCTTCAGAGTTACAGCTTCTGCTAAGCTCCTAGTACAGGCTCCAAGCCATGAATGAGCTGGGGTTCACCCCACTCTACCCAGCATGTTTTACACAAACCCAGTCCCTCCTCTCACTCCTCCCAGTGAAGGCATTTCCGGGCTGAGGAACTTCTGGGCAGAAACCTATGGAGATTTGATTTCAGTGATCTGGGAAATTATGCAATTGGCATTGCACTTTGGATGGACATCAGGTAATAGTCAAACCTTTAGACATTCCAGTTAGGACATAGGCACTTGCCTCTACCAGCTCACTCAGACATTGAAAGTGGGGTGTCCTCCCTGAATCCAGGGGAGAAATACAAACCACTTGGTGCTAGAAGGAATCTGCTGTTTCTGGGCTCAAGGTAACACCAGGCACAAGGACGTGGCTGCAGCCCCAGCCCTTTCTCTAGTTTAGGTGCTAAACTACCTCTGCAGCTCTTTCTTCCCAAGCTGACAGTCTTAGGTCTCCTTCCAAGGAAGAAATGTTGGGAGAAGGCACCCAACCACTAGAGCAAGGGTCCTGCAGCTGCAGTGTAAGATTTGCTTGTGCAGTGCAAGATTTTGGGTTCAGTTCCCACATCAGGATGGGGAAAAACAGTGCAACAACTGCTGCATTTCACATCCACATCTTCAATCTGATCTCTATGTGGGCATGAAGAGCAAGGAGAGCAATGGAGCAACCACAGCCATGAGGAGGAGGAGGAGGAAGAAGAAGAGAAATCTTACTTCCTCACTCCATTTTCAGAGCCCTTCACACTTTTCACATGACACTTTAGAAGAAAATATGCTGCAGCTGTTAATTTAATGCCCCTCGCATTTCTCAATTTTACCCTGAGAATCCATTTTAAATATAGCATAATATTTGGAAGTCAATACCTTTCTTTGGGATATTTCCTCACAAATGACAGGTAACAGGTATATTTTGTTAGCTCAATTGGAATTGCTTTCTTCCATACCAGCAATCCATTTGTCAGCCACAGCCAAACACTGAACTCTTTACCAGATGTCCCCAGGGGCTCAGTAAAGGGAAAAAACCAAAACAAACCTATCCCAAACTGTAGGCACACAGATCTGTGTACTCAGGGACATGGATGGGCTCCTCTTTCAGACAAGCCTGAAGCCAGGAAGGATCTAATGAAGTCTCCTGGAGGAGCCTGAGTCCTGGGGACCATCACTCACCTGCTGACCTGAAGGGCTGAGCTTCTTTTCCTTTACAACAGGAAAAGAGGAGAACAGGAAAGGAGGATTTTTTTGATCCAGAGATTTGATATGGTCCCTGCAATCATCCTACCTTTATTACAGAGAAAAAGGAGATTTTAGTGTGACTTTTTGTAACCTACGGCTGCTTGATTACATCATGAAAAGGAAATATGCCTATCAGAAATGTCACCTATACCTTGGGGATTGGTAGATGAAATCTTGTCAATTTTTTCCAACTTCTAGCATGCTTCTTGGTTCTTGGGGTACTGATGTGTCAGCATAACCCCAAGGGAAAGGTTGGCAAATTTGAAATCAATAGACAAGCAGCCTTGAGAAAAAGATTAAATGCTAGGTTAAGGCTTTATGATTCTCAAAACTGTCAAGATTTCTTATCCTATTTCTGGCGCATTTTCATGGCAATCCTACAGTTTTAATCAGATCATCAGGCTCTTACTGGAATACAGCTGTTTTGCAGTTTATGTTCAGCAGATAAATCCTCTCCAGTAAGGAAAACCCAGAGGTCTGAGACAAATGTGCTCAGAAAATGGCCAAGAGATGAATAAAGCCAAATCAATATAAATGACACATGGCCATATCCTGAGCTTGGCTGTACCAGAGTAATTTCTAGCTGATCAGCATTGTTCTTCCTGGCTTCAGAACTGTAAAGCTAAAGGTGGTCTCTTCATCCGCACACAACACCTGAGGCAAGAAGAAGATGCACTAAGTGGGAGGATGAGAAAAAGAGAAGGAAGGCTTCACCAAGATGAAAGCCAGGACTGGTGACAATCTGGACAAGACAATTTCTGAGCCAATTTCCACAGCCTGGTTTCTACAAAAACACAGTTTTGGCACATGCACTATGCTCCGTCCCCTTCCAGCCCAGGGAGGATTTTGGCAGGATGATGACAGCAATCCCCTCTGAGAAGAGAGTTATGCCAACACGTACCTCACTGACTGGAGCATAATCAGGATCCAGATGACATTGCAAAGGTGACATTATGGGGTACCAAACCAGGTCACTGAGGAGGTCTCAGCCCATGGTGGAGAAGGGCCAGGCCATGGCCTGAGTCCAGGTCATGCTCTCAATGCAACCCACACCAAACCCCCAGCTCCAATGGCAGAGAGGATGGTTTGGCTCAGCATGGAGGGGAACATGGTGTAACAAGAGCAGGGAAGAGCCCTCTGAGCCTGGGCTTCACCTTGCCCACACTGAGAGGAAAATCAGCAGAATGGACAGGGAAAGGAAGAACCTACCAGGAGATCTCCCTGAGGAATGCTCTCCTGAAGGAAAAGCTGACAGGTTGTTTAAGGGACTGATGAGGTTTTTGCTGTTTTGGCCTGGACTCAGGGATAGGCCAGACTCAGAAATGTTAAGGTCTAGCCTGTGATTTGGGTTTGAAGTACAGAGCATGGCAGCTTCAGTCCAGCTCTCCCTCTTTTTTATGAGCCACTTCTAAGTACTGAGAGGCCTCAATGAGGTTTCCCTTGAGCCTTCTCTTTTCCAGGCTGGACACCCCCAGCTCTCTCAGCCTGTCTCCACAGAGGAGGTGCTCCAGCCCTCTCAGCATCTTCATGGCCTCCTCTGGATTTCCTCCAGCTGGTCCACATCCTTCTTACTTTAGGGACCCCTGTACTGGAGACCCAGGCAGGGTCTCTCTTACAAGAGGAGAATCACCTCCTTCGACCCGCTGGTCACATTTTTGAAGCAGCCCAGGATGCAATTGCCTTTCTGGGCCACATTTCAACAGCCGACAGGGAAGCACACAACAGGGGGATAACAAATGGCCACAACTATTTTTTACCAAGTAAGCAGGAGCGGGGGTGGGAGCCTCCCAGCCCCTCGGCTGGGCAGGGGGGTTTATTTAATCTGTCCCACTCTGCCGACCCCCGGATCATTTCCTCCTCCAACAGCTGCAGCCGGGGGGGACAGCAGAGCAGGGAGACACACAGCTGTCCCTTCCGATCGCCACACATCCCTGTCAAGGCTTGCTGGATCTGGCTCTGGGACCAGCTCTCCTCAAACCCCATTCCTCAGGAGCTATTCAGGACAAATTGCAATTATTTTTTTTTTTCTTGCCTCAACCACACCAGTTTGGAGAAAAAGAGATGCAGCCCCTCCTGATCTATACCCCCAGCACGTGAACAGGAATGATAGTTTTTGCATAATTCAGCTGTTATGAAGTTTGTAGAGCAGTTTGTTAAATCTCTACTGTAAGGCTTACAGTCCTGCCTGAGGGGAAGGGTTTGGGCTATCTGCCTCAGTTTTCTGTGTTTTGGAGGAAAGAGGGTTGTTTCTGCCAGTCAGCTGAAGGGGATTTTGTAACAGGAGAACTCTCACGGTGGTGAATGTCACTTCTCACAGGGAGGGCTTTTTCCATGGCGAGATCTGCGCAGTTGGAATCTGAATGGAATAAACCTACAGACTGACCAAACACAAATGAGCTTTTTGAAAGATCTGCGTCAGATTTGTTAACGCTGGTCCACAAAGACCTGGCTGCAGTCATGAGGACAAAGGCTTTAAAAGAAGACTCATCCTCAAACTGGGTTGGATTCCCCAGTTCAAAGGGGACCAGAACAAGAGCACTAACTGCATTTCTCCTTGATTTTTTTCCTCTTTAGTTTGACCCTACCCATAGCATAGTTTCCTGGCCTGGCTTGATGTAAATGACGACTTTATAAAGTTGAGCTGGTCTTTTTCTAACGTGGATTTTTTTTTTTTAATACAAAAAGTTCAATATTAGACATAATCACTTTTTGGCATGCTATCTAAATATATGTTTTCTTAGATTGATTGACTCTATGTAAAGACCTAAAAGGAAAAAGGTTCTACTATTCACTATTGTCAAAGCAATACCCCAGACTCCTAACCAAATTTGCTGCTGCAAAAGTAGGAAAAAAAATTAATAACCCTGCTATAATTACCTTGCCTGAAGCCACTGCTCTGACACCACAAAACTGAGGTTTTCTGTGCTGTGCAGGAACTCAACTGATACATTTTTTCCTAATGCATAGTCACTTTCTCAGTGGGACAGTGTTTTCTCCCAAGGGGCATCCCAAACTGCTCAGGTTACACGGGGTTAGGTCTCGATGTTGCTAGAGAAAGAGCACAACTGTCTCAATGTACACATGCTAAAGATGCAGGAATGCTGAATTGGAGAACCACAAATTGCCCAAAATGCAGCCACATCCACACCAATGGTCCTCATGGCAAATTTAAATAATCTTGAGTTCAGATGACTGAATTGGGGAAAAAAATCAGTATTGTCCCTGTTCAGCTACTTTGCATTTGCTGTAACAATTAACAGACCTGTTGATGCTGTCAGTTCTATCCTGAAAAATTCAAAGCTGATGTTTTGAGATCTGGGCAGGAGGTTTGACTTGCTGATGTAGTTGGGGGATTGGAACTTGATAATCTTTAAGGTCCCTTCCAACCTGAACCACTCTATCATTCTCTCTCCAGAGATCCCCTCTCCCAGCCCCTTTTTCTCAAAGGTTGTGTGAAGGTCTGTTCTTTCTTTTGCCACCAACAGGACTTCAGCATTTCACTCACAAATAAAAAATCTGCCTAGAACGGATCATTTGACTCAGGGAAAAAAAAAACAAACCCACTTTCGTTCTATTGTTTACATGTTTTTGCATATTAAAAGAAATAAAACTACTCATTGTCATAATTTCACAGATTTTGATTTATACACTATTTTTGGTCAAAGGTGTATGTAGTCTTAAGATCTCACACAGACAACATGCTATCAATGCAAATAACCTGGAGTGCTTCAAGGACAAGCAAGCATTGAGAAACAAGATTTTTTTCAGAGATTAGTGAAGGCTTGCATTTGCATTTTCATAAGAAACAAAGTCTAATTTTATCTTTGTACATAAGAAAATACTTGGGGTCAAGAGATCAATGTCTGGATCCATTACAAATTTTTTTTTTTGAAGACCATAGGAATAAGCATGTGCCCAACTTACCACGCTGCTTCATACTTTCCCAGTTCTCCAAGAGACATAGAGTGTTTCTAAATCTGGTTATTAATTATCAAGCCACCATATCAGTCTCACAGCAACTGCATAAAACCAGCTTTACAAGTTGTATCCATAGCACTGTCACTTCTAGGAGGAGTCCAGGAAAGCAGATTTTGCACATGACCCTGATGAACAGCAAAAGTCAACTGCTTTTCTTCACCTCTTCAACTCCTCTTTTTTAGCAAAAGATGTTCTTTTTATTTCTGATCAGCCTCATGTTGTCCCCATTTCACACTCAAACCATTCTGTGACTCTATGAAAATGGCATTTAAAATCAAGGGAGCAACAGAGCAATGTGCCCATGAGCAACAGTTTATCTAGGCCCTGGGCCTGTGGGGAAAAAAAAGACAAAAGAAAAAGTGGGAATGGGGAAAAAATATTTTGGAAGGCTTTCATGGCAGCATGTCTATGAAAAAATTCCCATTCACTAAATCCACTCTTTGCCCACAGGATGTGGGAGCAGTGGAGGACACTCAGGTAAGCATCAACACTGCTGGACATCTTCCCCAAACTGTTGTAAAACTTCCCAAAAAACAAAAATCTTTGTGTTGTTGCTAAAGCAGGGTATTTCAAAATACTGCTACTCCATATCATGGAGGGATATAGGGTAAGTATTGTTTTGATTTTAATCTCAACCTAAGTATTACTGCAGCTTTCCATCAGGGAAAAATATTTAGTAATTGATCAAAACTACTTATTCTCACTGCCAACAGGAGGTAATGGGCAGGGAGATAAAAAAGGACCCTTGTTGCTCTATTACAGCACTCACACTGCTGGCTTGAATACTTGCAGGGAAGCTGAAAATGTCCTTACAAGCCCTGGCACTGGTCTGCAGTTTGGCTATTGGGACCAGGAGGAGAAAAGGAATGTGGGTGAATGACCATGAAACTTATCATGCAATCAGAACTTGGTGTTCCTACCCATTTCCAAAGGGAGAGAGGGGAGCCAGCCAGGAAGCAGAGCAAGACCTAAAAAACACACAAACCAAATTTGATTAACTGAAGAGGAGGAAAAACAGCAAGTTAGTCTCACTTTGAGGGTTTTATGTCAATGCACAAAAACACATTTGTATTTAAGTTTACAGGCCTAAAGTAGCTGTGGGAAGGAAGACGGGGCTCTTTTCATTAAAAATATTTATTGAAGTTTTATTTTAAAGAAGCCTTAATGCTTTTCAAAACACAGCTCCGAGAGTGTGGTCTCCAGGTGGAGATGAAATCACATCTTATTGGCATAATGGGGTTGGAGGGACAGAAGGCACTGAATGTTCCTAGAACACTGAAAAAACACATTTGCAGTGGAAAGGGTCTGTAATGCACATGGATTACTCTTTTTGGATACCACAGCACCAAAAGCAAGAGGAACCCATGTGCATCATTGAGTGAGGAGCCATAAAGTCAGCCCTGCTTGTATTCAGAGCACTGAGATGCCTTGGTCACCTCTTGGGTAAGGAGTGGAAGGGACACTGAGCAAGTTCACAAATGATACAGAGCTGGGAGGAGCTGTTGATTCCCTCAAAGGCAGGGAGGCCCTGCAGAGAGACCTCCACAAATGAGAGGCTGGACAATCACCAACCCTGTGAGGTTCAGCCAGGGAAAGTGCTGGATTCTGCACCTGGAATGGAGCAACCCTGGATGCACAGACAGATGGGGAATGAGGGGCTGGAGAGCAGTGCCAGGGAAAGGGACCTGGGGGTCCTGGTCAGTGGAAAGTTGAACATGAGCCAGCAGTGCCCTGGCAGCCAGGAGGGACATCCCTGTCCTGGGGACATCAGGCCCAGCATGGCCAGCCGGGCAAGGGAGGGGATTGTCCCCTCTGCTCTGGGCTGGGGAGGCCTTACCTCGAGTGCTGGGGCAGCTTTGGGTGCCACAATATAACAAAAACATTAAACTATTAGAGAAAGTGCAAGGGAAGGCAAGAAAGATGGTGAAGGGCCTTGAGGGGAAGTCATGTGAGGAGAGGCTGAGGGGACATGGCCTGTTCAGCCTGGAGGAGACTGAGGAGAGACCTCAGTGCAGTTACAAATTCCTCATGAGGGGAGGGGAGGATCAGACACTGATCTCCTCTCTGTGGTGACAGTGACAGTGAAGCTGTGTCAGGGGAGGTTTAGTTGGATATCAGGAAAAGGTTCTTCCCCCAGAGGGTGTCTGGGCTCTGCACAGGCTCCCCAGGGCAGTGGTCACAGCACCAGCCTGGCAGAGCTCAGGGAGTGTTTGGACAATGCTCTGGGGCACAGGGGGTGACTCTGGGGATGGTGCTGGGCAGGGCCAGGAGCTGGGCTGGATGATCCTTGTGGGTCCCTTCCAACTCAGCTTATTCTGTGATTCTATAAATTAGTGTCCATGGAGTGAGCCATATAATTTAGACTAGCAAGGTGGTAAGGCCACAGCTTACACTTACTCTTTTGGTTGTCACAAAACAACCAAAAATATATTGGTTTTTGGCACAACCAAAAAGCACCAGCCCCATGAGTGCTTCCTACACTCGTGAATGTACAACACCCCTCATGCTGTGAAGCCAGGCATCCCCCACACAACTGAAAAAGGCCTTTGTTCCTTCATGAAGGAGCACATGCTCCCCCTGAGCAATCCACAGCCTTGCTGCAAATTCATATCAGCATTACTGTGCTTGCCGCACATGGTCTCCCAAACTGTATCCCAGGCAAAATGTACATTGGGCCAGACCCATGCCCTCTCCATCCTATACCCAGACCATTGTCCCAGCAGCAGGCCTGACCTTTGGGTGAGAAAGCAAGGGTCCTGCTTGCACCACACTTTTCAAAGAGCACATTAACCCTGATTGTCTTGGCTAACTCTCTGGAATTTCCTTCCTTGCCCCGGAGACAGAGCATTCTGTGGAAATGAAAATTAATACTTACAGGCGACTAGAGTTGGGATGTGTTTTCAATTATATATTTAAAAAAAAAAAAAAAAAGAGGGAGTGGAAATTCAGTGGCTGTTACAAATAAGCCCATTTTAATTGTAAATTTATTTAGCAGGAGGTGGAATTAATCACCTAAAAGAGAACAGGGAGAGAGCCCCAACGCTGCACACAAAGCAAGGAAAGTGCAAATCACACAGTTGGCATGAGATCCCATTTCATTTTTGTTAAGTGCTGGGGTTTTAAGTCCCTGAATATCTCACTGTTCTTTCCCTCCTGTTCTCCAGAGGGAGAACAAATGCAAATGGTGTCGTGTTAGAAGGGGCTAAAAGGGCACCCTGTAATAATCCAGTGAGCAAAACCCCATGGATTCATCAAGGAGGGAAGGTGTAACAGCCTTCAGGAAGCCTGCAACAGCCTCTGTGTACACATAACACCTCTAAAGGAATTTTCTGCAGCTATTCAAGAACAGACCCAGGTCTACTCACCCCAGTTTCACCCCATAGCTTGCACATGCCTAGGCAGCACTCAGAGAAGTACAACAGAGGGCTGTACACACTGAAATAACCCCAGCCAGATGAAAAATAGGCTCTGCTCTTTCTCCCCTTGTGCTGGTGTTGAGTTTGACAGTCTTTCCACAGTGTGTACCCCACAGCACAGCGCAGCAAGAGCACAAACAAGCCCCCAGTGGCAGCCAGTCACTTTATAACTCTTCCCCACACCACACCTATGTCTTTTCCACACCAATCAAGGACAGGAGAGGCCAGACAGGAACCTGGCATCCACGATTCTCCAGTAAGCTCATAGGCTGCTTCCAATGCAGCCAAGGGCCACAGCACAGCAGGCTGCAGGCAGGATGAAGATCCCTTTTGTGGAGTGGAGGCTGAGGTGCAGGTCAGCTCCAACATGTTTTCCATACACATTTTCCTTGAAGGCTCTGAATTAATTCAGCTTGGGCAATCTCGCTATCATTTCAGATTCCTGCTCCACTAACATTCAAGCTTTAACCGTACAAATAGAGGAAATATATTCCATGTTTCTAGCCAGTGCTTGTCACATCAGGGAGCTCTGAAACCTTCTACTGTCAATGAGTTTGTTCACCTCCTCCTTGGACCTGCTGATCCTGTCTCCACAACTGCCTGTGGCTGCACCTCCCTTGACATGCTGGCAATGCTCTTCCTAATGCACCATTGGCCTTCTTGTCACCCAGGGCACTGCTGGCTCTTGGACAGCTTGTGGTCCACCAGGACACTCAGGTCCTTCTCTGCAGAGCTGATTTCCAGCAGGTCAGTACCCAGCCTGTACTGGGCTAGGGTTATTCTTCCCCAGGTGCAGGACCCTCCATTTGCCTCTGTTGAACTTCAAACAGTTCAGCTTATCCATTACCAAGAAGCTTTTTAAAATTTGAATTGCACTCTACAACCAGCACCCTCCTCCTTTCCATGTGTTGCTTATAATATTGCCATTTCCTGTAATGACTCAATCCTGAGAACCAAATTTCTGACTGAAAGGAGAGGGATCATCAGGCCACTGAGTCACCCACAGTGAGCAATCTGCATATGACACTTGACTCCCCTGTTTTTTTTAATTGTTATTATTGCAAACTGGTTCTGTGTGATGCACTAAGAAGAGTGTGTTGCCCAAGTTTCTGTAGGAGCCCAATTTTGAAACTGCTGCATGCAAGAACA
>VWYP01010949.1:15409-64815 GCA_013400435.1 Pycnonotus jocosus | reverse complement strand
TATACACACCAGTGAAGAACTGTAACAGTGTGTCTTTTGTGGGGTGTAGCTACAGCCTAATCAGATCTCAGTCAGCTTCTCCAGTGGAGAAAGTGCTTGAGAAGAATTCAGGCAAGCAATCAAGCTCACACTCCACACACGTTACCGGGTAGCTCAGCAAGAGAGGAAGAAGGCTCTCAGGCTCCAAATCAGTTCCAGCAGGCTTTATTCCTGTGCCGAAGGTGGATGCAGGAGGCCAAGGAGGCCAATCCTATGATTTTTCTCAGTGATATAGTGTCTCAGGTTTGTGGGTGGCACAATGGGCAGGGCAGGGGCAAGTGACCATAGGGAAGACAGAAACTGGACACCAGGCCCCATAGCAATGGGGAAATGGGGAAAGGGGATAATACCATGGGGGAGTGGTGGACCTGAGCAATGCAGGGAAGATTGCACAGTGTTTGCAAGGAACCATGGGGAAGAAGCCTTTGTTACACCTGGGAGGGGTTGCCTTTCCAGGGCAAGACAGCTGGAAATTCCTTTAAGAGTGCAAGGGACTCCACAAAGAACTGTTATTCCTATCCCCATAATTCTGCCTGAAAAAAGCCCTTTAATTTTCTAAATTATAATAATTTGGAGGGAAAGGATTTGAATTATCCAGATACCTGTCTTTCAAACCAAGACACATAGTTCACACCTGTTCCACAGAAACCAAGAAATATTGACTTCTTGAAGGTTGCTTTCATCCCAAGTTGCAGCACAGATCAATTGCTCCTGAAAATGTTAGTGTTTATGGTCATCCTTGTTATCTTCCCTTAAATCAGGAAGCCTGGAGAAGAGAAGGCTCCAGAGTGACCCAATTGCAGCCCTTCAGTGCCTGAAGGGAGCCCATTGGAGAGCTGGAGAGGGACTTGGGCAAGGGATGGAGGGACAAGACACAGGGAATGACTTCCCACTGCCAGAGGGCAGGGATGGATGGGAGATTGGGCAGGAATTGTTCCCTGGCAGGGTGGGCAGGCCCTGGCACAGGTGCCCAGAGCAGCTGTGGCTGCCCCTGGATCCCTGGCAGTGCCCAAGGCCAGGTTGGACATTGGGGCTTGGAGCAGCCTGGGACAGTGGAAGGTGTCCCTGCCCATGGCAGAGGTTTAAGTTCCCTTCCAACCCAAACCATTCTGTGACAATAAACTTCCCCGTTTTCCCACTTTGCATTCACCTGATTTCTCATTTGTTCACTTTGTGGGATTATCTGGAGCAACCTAAACATGGGCAGCTTGCAGGGCTGAGATTTCCAGTCTGTCTGTCCTGCCCTGCACACGGTGGGACCAAGACCTCTGCAGTGGCAGAACAGATCATTGATTCTCTCCTTTGCTCTTTGAACAGTGAAACAACTCCACAACTCCCTGGTTCAGTAATGGATGAGGATTTGGGAACCAACAAAGGGGTTTGTTTGTGTTGGACACTACCTAGAAATAATTAAAACTGTTGTTTTATTCCTTGTTAGTGCAATTACCCCTTCAGGAGAGTGACTGTAGTGCTCACAGGAGTTGCTCTGAAATTAAAACGCTTGCAGGGCTCTGAACTACCCTACTTGGTCTGGTAAATAAAATCTATTTCAAAATTGCATTATGTTTCAAAGTCAAGAGCAAAAACAGGAGGCAGAGGCATTTATCATAAAAGATTTCAGTAGAATTTGCCTTTTGATTCTTTCATGAGCCTGGTCTTTGCTGTTTCTTCCCCTCTCCCAGGTTCTGGGCCTTTCTTACTGCTCTCAAGTCAGTGTTGCTTCATCCAAGGCTGGGAGGTGCATCAGATGATGAAGGGAAGTGAGACCAGCACTGACCCTGCCACCACACAAACACCTCTGGTGACCCAAGCAAGGCCATGGAATCCTGGAATGGTTTGGGTGGGAAGGGACCTTAAACCCAGTGCCACCCCTGCCATGGCAGGGACACCTTCCCTGAGCCCAGGGTGCTGCAAGCCCTGTCCAACCTGGCCTTGGACACTGCCAGGGATCCAGAGGCACCCAAAGCTTGTCTGGAAACCTGTGCCAGGGCCTCACTGCACTCACAGGGAGGAATTCCTTCCCAATATCCCACCTAACTCTGCCCTCTGGCAGCTTAAGGCCATTCTCCCTTGTCCTGTCACTCCACATCCTTGTCCAAAGTCCTTCTCCTTCCTACAAGCCCCCTTTGCCTCCTGGAAGGCTGCAATTGCTCTGTGCATTCCCACACTGCCTCCACCCCAGTCCCAACTCCAGAGATGGGAGTCACCCCTTGTACACACCTCTGCCTTGGAGTTTTGTCCTGAATGAGTCTAAACTCATTCCTCAGATCCAAAACTCATTGGAACAGAATGTTAGACAAAAGAAAAGGAACTATTGAGTCCCTTTGTTCTTACAAATGTCTTTTGACATTTTCATTCTCCTTGAATGCTTGACAAAAATTCTTTTCAGACCTTCTAGACACTGCCAGCAGTTCCAGGAAGCAGGACAGGTATTATTGCCTCCCAAAGGCATCTGCCTGCTCTCCTTCCCCTTCATGGGGAATCCAGGAGGAACTGAGGAGGGCTGGGCTGGGAGGGACTCAGGAATGGCTCATTTCCCTCTCACAGGGGATGATTGAACATTCCAGTGGGTGTTGTTAAAATGCTCCCACCTTTGCTGGTATCTCAGCTCCCAGGGCACAGAGCAGCTGTTCATCCTCACTGCTTTAATCTTTTCTGTTAGTTGGTGATGGCTGCTCTCCATACCTCAGGAATCCTCTAAGAATGCCCAGCTAGACAAGAAAACTCTCATGGAACAGCACAGCCTCAGGAATCTCACCCCCAGGGTACCGGTTTTCACTTAATAATTAATAATTAATAATTGATATCCATTTCTTGGTGCCTCAGTTTACCCATGTGAACATGGATGTGTTCCTGACAAGACAAGGAGATGCTTCAGTTGTGGAGCCTTGCACAGCTGGAAATGTTGCTGATGTTTTCCTTTGGGATTTCCTGTCTGACAGATCCTGCAGAGCTGATGGGATCCATCTATTTATCTTGATTCCATCAACACTTCTTAATTTTTATCTTATTCATGAGGTGTTGTGTTTTTAAGTTGTGGGTTTGGGTTTTTTTCTGAGCACTGAACATCTGAGGGGCACTGGAATTACCAACTAAAATACAGAAAGCACAACTGCAATGTTGCATCAACTCATCCACGGTCGTTAATTGAAGTCCAGTGGCAGCAGAAATTCTGCCAGCCCAATTTTCAACCCCGAGCTCTCTCAAATGCTCACACTGCATCTCCTCTTCCTCCTCTCCCTTCCCATCCCGTGTTTGCCAGCACTGTCAGCAGCAGGTACGAGGGAGCAGACACTGCTCATCCCCACGGTTCATCTCCAGTTCAGTGAATAATCCAATGGGCAGAGGGTTCTCCCCTTGTCTTCCCGGATCCTGGGGGCTCCCAGTGCTGAGCAGGGGGAAGATCAGCCCCTGGTGGGTCTCAGCAGCCTCCCACGCTGCCAGGGATTCCGGCTACCCAAGGAAAGCCGTGGTCGCCATGGACACCAAGGCGGGGAGGATCCATCAGGAGATTCCGGCAGGGTAAAATGTCAGCGGCTGAAGGGAAAAGCAGTGGGATCTTTAGGAGGGGGGTAATCATCCCTGGGAGAGGGGACAGGATCTCTGACTGAGGGAAGCTTGGGCTCCAGGGAAAGCCAGGGGGGATTTGCACCTTTCATTATCACGAACAGCAGTGTCCCAGCGCCCCGGGGTGCTTGGATGCTGTGTGAACAGGAAAGGATCCCGGTGTCGGATCCCGGAATCTCCTGTGTGTGACACCAGGCTGCTGCTGCTGCTGCCACCACGGCCAGAGCTGGGGCTCAGGAAAGGCCACCGGGGGTGTCCTGCTGGGGACCTGCTGGGGACCTGCCGGGGCAGGGCAGGGGTGAAGCTCCTGCTGCAGTGCAGAGCCCTGGTGCTCCCTGGACAGCTCAAACACAGAGTTGCACAGCCACAGAAGGTTGGAAAAGCCCTCTAAGATCAAGTCCAACCATCAACCCAAGACTGGTGTGTCCATCATTGACCACATCCCCAAGTGCCCCAGCCACACAGAGTTTAAATCTCTCCTGGGAAGGGACTCCACCCCTGCCACGGAGAGAGAGAGAGGNCAGAGCCCTGGTGCTCCCTGGACAGCTCAAACACAGAGTTGCACAGCCACAGAAGGTTGAAAAAGCCCTCTAAGATCAAGTCCAACCATCAACCCAAGACTGGTGTGTCCATCATTGACCACATCCCCAAGTGCCCCAGCCACACAGAGTTTAAATCTCTCCTGGGAAGGGACTCCACCCCTGCCACGGAGAGAGAGAGAGGAGGAAGGGCAGAACCCATCCTTTGCACATGGACAGAAGACCTCCTTGGGAATTAGGAAACAGTGACTTCTCTAAAAATTAAACACTACTCCCTGCCTTTTTTTTTTTTCTTTTTTTTTTTTTCCTTTCTTTCTTTTCTTACATTTCTCCTGTCTCCAAGTCCAAGAAGTTCTATTTTCATCCTGGGACCTTCTGAAAAGGGACTCCCTAAACCTCACAAGTGCTTGTTTGCTTTTCTCCTTGTCAAGAAACACTGTGATGTTCTCAGGATTTTACATTTTCTGGTCTACCTTAGGAAACTGTTTTTTTCCCTGTCTGTCACACCTGACATGTGGAGAGAACATCAGGCTGTACCTGCAGCTTTAATTGCCTTAATGAAGACACCTCTCAAAACTCCCCCATCCTTCATGACAAGTTAAGCCCCTTTAATCTCTCAGATCCTGGCTCAGCTCAGTCATGTCCCATGGCACAGGAAAGCCCATTGTGGGACACTTTTCCTGAACATTGAAGAGACAGAGCCCAGTGCGACACAGGCAATGTAGATTTTTAAAACCTGAGACCATTTAAATGTTCTGAGAACAGCAGAAACAAAATAAAGTCTGTTTGCAAAGTACCAGTTCAGAGCTGGCATAAATACAACCAAAAATTGCATTAGTGGTGAATTATTTGCATTCCTTTTCCCTACTCCAGTTCCTCCAAGCACTAAAGTTGGCTCTATTGAAGTTGTCCTTTCCGTTTGACAGCCCTTTTAATCCCCTGACTCTGTAATCAGATCCATTCAGAGAACTCCAGAACACAAAGGAACTGACATTCCAGCCCAGCCTCTGGATGCAGCCTTGGAAATTATAGAGCAAAGCCCAGCAGTAAATCAGTGGCTGATTAGCTCTGGGATTTGAGGAGGTTCTGGTTTGAAAACTGATGAGAAAACTCCCCTCTGGAATGATAAGTGGGGTGACTTGTAAGGGCTTTGTTAGTTTTGGAGAGATCGGACTGTACCAAAGCATCTTCCCGAATCCCAGCTATCCCACAGCAGGGTTAAGGGCTGGGACACCTTGTCCAGGGAAGGAAACACAGCTGGGAATGGGCTGGAGCCCCAGGAGGGGCTGAGGGAGCTGGGAAAGGGGCTCAGCCTGGAGAAAAGGAGGCTCAGGGGGACCTTGTGGCTCTGCACAACTCCCTGACAGGAGGGGACAGCCGGGGGGGTCGGGCTGTGCTCCCAGGGAACAGGGACAGGAGGAGAGGGAACGGCCTCAGGCTGGGCCAGGGGAGGCTCAGGGTGGACAGCAGCAGGAATTTCCCCATGGAAAAGGGGCTCAGGCCTTGGCAGGGGCTGCCCAGGGAGGTTTGGAGTGCCCATCCCTGGAGGTGTCTGAGGAACACCTGGAGGTGGCACTCAGAGCCCTGGGCTCGGGACAAGGTGGAGATCAGGCACAGCTTGGACTTGATGGTCTTGGAGGGTTTTTCCAACCTCAATGATTCCACAATTCCATATGAAATTCTATGTACAGTCACAGAATCCTGGAGTCATGGGGGTTGGAAAAGATCTCTGAGATCACAGAGTCCGACTTTTGAATCCCTCCATGCCAAATAAAGCCCATCACGAAGTGCCACGTCTGCCCCAGAGGGAACATGGGGATGCAGGCAGCCAGGCAGGCACCCAGGGCAGAACAGCCCCAGATTGTGTTATTTTCCTTGAACACCATGTTAGTAATGCACCAGTGCTCATTGCTGAGCAGAGTGGCAGCAGAAGGGCCGGCCCCAGCCAGCTCTGGGCTGGGATTTCCAGTCCATGTTAATGCTGTAATGTTCCAATCCTGACATCTTGGTCCTATGTAATCTTATTGAAAAAGATTTTTGACCCTTTATTGTCATGGGATTTTCAGACTGGCGTTTCAGGTATTTAATGCATGTATCAAACCAGCCCTGGTCATTGTGGCCCCAGGCAGGCTCCGAGGGACTCCTGGTTTTGTGCTGTTATTGATGGGTGTGCTGGTGATTATGTAAGGAAGACCAAAGCAGGGAGTAGGAAGTTGGTTTGCACGGTATAATTAATGCAGAAAAAATCTGAGAGCAATCAGGATGTTTTGATTGCGGCCTAGTGGGATTTCAGGGTGTCCTTTTTAGCCATGATATCATGCAAATCAGATTTTGGCACCATTAGAAGGGAGAAACTGAGGAGAAACTGAGGGTGCTGGAAGTTCTCAGGTACAACTCAGCCTAGGGGAGAGCAAACCCATTTGGTCCACTCCTGCTCCCAGGGAGAGGAGAAAATTTAGAGGACCAAATTTCCAGTCTCTAATCCCCACTTAAAGAATTTACAAGAATTTTCCCTGTCAGCATTTCCAATGCAAAATTCTGGGAGGTTCAGTGTCAGAAAATTTGAAAGGTTGTATAGAATGAGTCAAATCATCCTTTGCAGCCTTAAAATCTCCTCTTGGAAGCTGGAGGGATTGCTTTTGGATATTGCTCATAGTCCTCATTATCACTTTTAACTGCTGCAAAGGAATGAAAGGTCCAAATTATCAGCAAAACTGGCTTGGAAGTGTTTCAGGTTTGACATTAAAAGGCAGGTTAGTTAATCAGTGCAGTGACAAGAAAGATATGGTTCATTTTTCATGGAAAAATATAGCTGAGTATAAATCCAGACAGTTTCTTCAGGCCCTGTCTTCAACAATTTCTCCTTTCTCATCCTAAAAATGTCCATGGCTTCTCCAAGTCCTCGCTGCTGGAGCCTCCCAAAGGACTTTTCCGCTGACAGCCACAAACAGGGCACGGAACACTGACTGCTGCTCCTTTAAACAAGAGCTCTTGGCAGCTTTAGTGCACCAGCCCAGGTTTTCCCAATGCATCAAACAGCAGGGTGGGGATGGGGAAGAAATCTGTGGTGGAGGCACAGATTTGTTCCTGAGGGAGGGAACACAACAGCATTGAAATAATTTTGAATGCAAAAGATTTTCTAGCAGCCAAACACAATTGTTCCATCAACACTGGTGGCAAGGGCCCAGCTCCTCAAACCCAGCTGAGTTTGGAGCAGCTGAGCATTTTCCTTGTGTCTTATTCCATTTTTCAACTGAATCCTGGGAGCTGGATGGAAATTGAGTAGACAGAACCTGAGCAGGACTTTCTGCTGAAGTGTTTGGAGACAAGGACACCACAGCTTGCCTCAGTGCTAAGAGGAAAAGAATGAAATCATCCTTAGTGAATCCTGGAATGGATTGGCTTAGAAGGGACCATAAGGATCATCCAGTGCCAGCCCTGCCAGGGCAGGGACACTTTCCACCAGCTCAGGCTGCTCCAAGCCCCATCCCCTGGCCCTGGACCCTTCCTCGATGGTGTTTGGGAGGGAAGCTGGGCCCTGGGGAATGGCTCCTTCCTTCTCAGGGTGGGGATTCCTTCTCAAAGTGTTGCTGAACTCCCTTAGTCCCACTTGCCCCTTGGATCCCAGGTTTAGTTTTCTGAGCTGGCAGTGGAGGTGCAGGAGTCTGTGTCCCTGTGTGCCAGTGCAGCTCCAGCAATGCCTCAGTGTGGTGCTGGGGCTCCATGGTGAGGTGCACACACACTCTGAGCCCGTTTTGTCAGCACTGATGAGCCACCACCCCCAGCCTGCTCCCTGCAAGCCAAGTGGGAAGCTGGTGAATTCCCAGGGCACCTGAGTCCCCCATATCTGCAGAAAAACCCGCTGGCCCCTGTTAGTCCTTCTCTGCTGTCTTAAGACATTTTGCACAGGGCTAGAAAATCAGGATGTTTCACAACTTGCCTTCTTCATCAGTGCCTCCAATTCCTTGGTGATTTTTGTTTAGCCTTTGAAAGGGAAGGACTGCTGTGCTGAAAAGGAATTCTTCCTTTTTGCTGTGGCATTGGAGCATAAATGAGATATGACAGAACATCTTCAGGTTGCCTTTGGCACAGTTGTGTGTTAAATGCTGCTTTAAATTGAAGGGTTTCTGCACAGCAATGTCAGAACACACCAGGTTCAGTTTCTTTTTCTGTGCAGAGAATTTTCTCTTTTTCCAGTTTGGGTTGGATTTGTTTCTAGGAGTCTCTTGTCCTATTTTCTGCTGAAGTACAAAGATAAATAAATGGTATTTAGGTGATTGGAATCCCTGAGTACCCATTTCAGGCATCTCACAAAGCCATTAAGGATGGAAAAGAGCTGATTTGGGTTCTGGGGAGGTCCTTGTGCTCCAGCCACTGAGGCTTTGATGGCTTTTGGTGTCAGTGCTCAGAAGAGTTTGCTCCTGTTCCTTCCCAAAGGCCATGGAATGGATCCACCTCCGCTGTCCTGGGTCAAGTTTGCTTATTAGGGAAAATTCCTGGTGCCCTATGACTCCAGGAAAATAAGGAATTTGGCCTCCACACCCCACCCTTCATCAGACCCAGCACAGACAACTGTCAGTAGCACCACTTTCCTTCCTGCTTGAGAAATTTGACATAAGGGTTTTTTAGTGTAGTCACTGAGAACACTGAAAATGCTGCACAAACCTCACACCATTTACAAAAGCTCTTGGAGTACAAAGCCTCTATTGCAAATCAAAGAGAGGCCAGAGCTAGGAGAGAGATATGCAACTTTGTGGTAATTACCAAACACAATTATATCCCTATAATGAAGAGACTAAATACCTCACCAAAACTCTGTGATTCTAATTATAATCCAGCAGTCAGAGATACCCATCTCTCACTGGACTCTGGAATGAATTTAACACTTGCAGTAACATTTCTTGAATTATTATGAACAAAACTGTGTGAATTTCTGTCCTCAGATAATGACAGAATTAAGTTTCTTTGTCTGATCCAGTGACTTTTTTGTTGTGCAACAGATCCAGAAGTTCAGGTGGAAATCAGACCCTTTTAAGATTTAAAAAGAGTTTCTGATTCAATCCCTCACTGGAGAATCTGTTTGCATTTGGGAAGTATGAGGTGGCTTTTGATATCTTACACTCAACTTACAGCCAGGCTGATGGGTTTAACCCTGGGGGTAACATGAGTCTTCCTGCGCCCAGCAACTGCTTTGCTGTGAACCCTGAGCTGGGCACTCGGCCTCAGAAAACCCTTGCAAGGCAAAAACTCTTCCCTGGTTGATCAGAGAGTGGGAAGAGTCAGAGTCGGGGCTTTATTCTCCCTGTTTGCCTTCACTTGCTGTAATAAAGTGTAGCAATATTGTGGCTTTCAGCAATAGAAGAAACTGATGAAAGAGGCCTTTTATTAAACTCACATTTGGGTATTGCCACAGAAAATGAAGAGAAGCAGCTCCTGAACTACCTTCTGGAATCTCCCAGCAGTCCAAGCAGCTCAGCTCTTTGTCCCAACAAAAGACCAATTTCCCTCTGCCAAGCTGCTCTGGGCCAAGGCCAAGTGACCCTGGCTGGGGGCAGGAGAAATGAGGAAGGCCTGAAAGGCTGAAATCCTGAGCTTGAGAGGAAAACAAAGCCAAGGTGTGCATGAAACAGTGCCAGGGTCAAGGTGTTGGATCGACCTTTCCTATTTCTCCTTTGTGCTGGCAGATGGAGTAAGAAGCCGCTTCACCCAAAGGATCATGAGGAGATTCAGAAATATGTTAGGCAAGTGTTTTTCAGTTCCCTTTTGTTCTGAGGGTGGAAGTGTTTGAAGTCAAACAGGGAAAAAATAGAGAAAGAATCAAGAAAAAAACGGTGACTCTCTACATGACCCTTGAGATCATCCAGATGGGCACAGACAGAACTCAGGATTTCACAGGAATTTCCATTCATGTGCTCCCAAATAAATCCCACTGTGTCTGGCAGTACAAACTCCGATAGACAAAACACATTTTCAGTCCAGCACATTCAAACACTCATACCCCAAGCCTGGTTTATTGTCCCCACCCTTAGACCCGTGGTAACAAAGCTCTGGCCTCACCATGATCCTCCCCTCCCTGAAACCTTTGGAAAGCTTTGCCCTAAATCATTCCTCAGCCATAAGTTCCCAGCCATGGGAAAGAACAGCTGATAAAGTGGACTCCTTGTGGCATTCAGGCCAGCATTCAGGCTCTCCTGATGGTGCTGAATTTTCTTCTTTGTTTGTCAACTGTCTCTGGGGTTGAATCTTGCTCTGCCCATGATTTTGTGGTGGTAATGTGCCAGGGTGAGGCAGACTGAGGTGGACAGTCTGTCTGGCTTCCTGCTCTCTCTTTGGAAGTTTTTCTCCCAGGAATACCCACTGTCACAGTACCTGGCTCCCAAAACCAACATTTTGCTCTTTTCCTGCAGTTGTGACCAGGGAATAGCTCACAATTCGTGACCTGGGAGGCTCCATAAGGAGAAGGACTCACCAAAAGCTGCTGACTATCCTCATCCCTCTGGTAACCTAGACCTTTCCCTGGTTTTTTGTTTTGTTTTGTTTTGTTTTGTTTTGTTTTGTTTTTTCTATATTCCTTAAATTAGTACTCATAGCCACATGGATTCCTAGGCTTATTTTCAGTGTCACCAAAAGTGGTTGGTGCTCAGCAGACTGACTGCCCAAAGAACAGCAAGAGGTTGAGAATCCAAACTTCCCTGCTCCAGGCCCTTCAGCTTCTGCTGTTCTCATATGTGATTTAATTTAACTGAATTTAAACTCTGTACAGCTTTTCCTGGGAGCACTCAGTACCATCGTGCCCATGAACCAGCTGTGTGCAGGGATGGCCACCCCAAACCTACAGCTCAGAACTCTGCATCAAGAGGAAACTTTAACTGCAGGGTGTTATCTGGGACATCACTGGAATTTCTCCCCGCTCCCACAAGGTTGGCAGCAGGACCCTTCCATGTCTCTGGTCAAAGTCACCTCTGTGGCACTCAGGTGAGGCCCTGGTGAGGGCTGAATGTAACTCCTGGAAATACTGAATTCCATGTCCTAACACTGAATTCCATGTGCCAACACTGAATTCCACGTGCCAACACTGAATTCCATGTGCCAGCACTACTGCTCTTCAGGGCCTTTCTCACATCACACTCAGAAACTCTCATTTGGCAGCTCTTAATAACCCTTAATTTCTTTTGTTGCACTCTTTTACCAGAGCTTTATTACAAACCATCTCCAGTTAATTTTTCTGATGGAAATGCAGGATCTATCCTAGATAAAAATCCTGCTGCAATGCAATCAGTTGGGAATTGCACATGTAATGGATGTATAATTGAATTTTTATTAACACACTTTGCTTGCACTCTTAATTGCTTTGTACCAAATGTGTGGCTGTATTTTTCTCTCCAAGAACTCCAGGCCTTGTTTCCCAGGCAGTTATTGTCACCCTTCCTCTAGGAAAAGTTAAAATGTAAAATTTCACAACTCTCTAATTAACTTTCCTGTGCTCTGTAGTTAAAATGTAGTTAAACCCGTAAGCATTCATTCAACTTTAATGAGGATGGGGAAGTAATTGCATATGTATTTCTTTATAATTATGACTTAATTGCATTACCAGTAGATTTATCTCTTACTTATTTAGCCAAACTCAGTAAAGATTGTATAAGGCTGAGTTGATGGTTGTTTGGGCTGTTCCAAGAACAACACAACCAGGAGCAGAGAGCTTTGCATACCAGCTCATACAGCAGGCTGCAGGGACAGATTTTTTCCATGTTTAGCAAAGACTTCTCCTTAAAACCAGCTTTAAATGCTCCATCAGGTATGGGGGTGGGAAAGCCTTTCAAAGACCAGCAGGAAGCCAAGATATCCATCTTTCCATTTCCTAGCTGGCTTTGAAGAGCTCAGCTCTGAAAAAGGATGTTGATGCTTATTTGTCTCCTCTGACATAATTCAGGCATCAAGAAAATCAGTTTTACTGGTCCAAAGAAACCCCTTTGTGCTGAATACCTGTGATGTGTTGGAAATTTCTTCCTCTCCTTTTGCTCTCCAGTGTCCCTGTGGGCCCATCCTGCTGTGGAACACAGGGATGTTCCCTAAGCTCTGGGAAGAAAATTTCCCTGGGATTTAATATGAAGATCTGGAATTCAGGGAAATGGGAAAGGTTGTGATTTGCAAATGAATTACCAAAGCACAGTTATTAGTAGGTGAAGAGAAGGAGCCATTTCAGAGTGACATGTCAAGGAGCAACAAAAGCTACAGTCCAAGAAAATCAGGCTGTGTCTGTCCTGGTAAGCTCCTGGTGTACCCAGGAACAGCACTGGTTGTTGTTAATCTCATGTAACAGGCTCTGGGATAAATTTGTTCCCTGTTAACTGGAGCTCTCTATCTCTTGTGTACCTTTCTGGTAATGATGTTGATATTTCCTAATTCTGTTTATTACAGTTCCAAGCTTTGGCTGCCTGAGAATGTGTCTGAGCCTGTGTTTCATGAGGATTTCTCATGCTGTGTGTCTACCCCACTTTATTCCTCTTCCAGGAAGATCTGTGCAGGATTTTTGCACCAAGAAACAGAACAGAGGGTTTAGGCAATGTTAGCAAATCCTCTGTGATGGGAAACACAAAATGAAATTCCACATCACTTTTATCTTGTGAGATACTCAGGTGCCTATGGATTAAAGTTCAGTACAAAGTGCCTTGGACTGTTCAAAACAACGAAAATTAAAAATCATTCAGAATGAGAAGTTGATCTAAAATATACAGAATGTATGCCAATAAATACATGTGATGTGTATCTTCAATATCCTCTCCAATCCCATCTTTGATACTGGTTTCATTCCAGGCAGAAAGGACACAATCACTTCCCAGAGATTCCCATTCCTCTGGGAATGACTTTCCCATTCTCCACACAGCTGAAATATTTGTAACATTTTCTGGAAAAGGCTCTCCTTACTCAGAACTTTGTTTCTGTTTCTGCCCTCAGAGAAATAATAGGAATGAAAAGTTCAGCTCAATCCATCTTCCTATTGCCATGGTTATGGAAAATTCAGGTTTTCATTAAAACCCAAATATTTCCCAATAGTTATCACCTCAAAAGACCAGCTCTGCAAAGCATGGAAATGCTCCATTGTCATTGATTTTTAGCATTACTTACATAATTTCTTCTTTTGGATCTATGCCTGAGTATTTGGGTCTTGAGAAAGGGTCACCTCTGAGTTCATGGCAACAGAATCCTGCCTGATATTCCTTGGGAGAAGCCATAAGTTAAAAAGACAGGACCATGTGGGAAGGTCAGTCCTATTCACAGCCGTCCCTGGAACTGTTGCTGCAGTAGAAGGGGCCTGGGAGCCCAGGAGAGCAGGAGGATGCAGTCATTGTCTGCTGGGATTATCTGAAGGAGCTGGAAAAGCAGCTAGGCTGAGGGGTGCCTTAGGTTGCAATGCAAGATGTAACCAGGGGTATCTATTCTATTGCCATCTGTTGAAAGCAGGTGGGGAAATGTTCTTTATCTCTTCCATGACCCATCCTCCGTCCAGGGGGATATCTTCTGTTTATGGGCCATTAAGGCTCACTGTATGACTGATACAATTACATCATCCCATTGGGAGATGCTCCACCCAGTGGGAGGAGCCAGGCATTCCTGCCTGGATAAAACCTGAGATTCAGAACACCAGGACAGCCTGTTTTCCACTGGCTTCACAGAGGAAGACCAGACTGATCTCACCACCACTGGACTTTCAGAGGAAAACTACACCCTTCTACAGGATCATCTCTGCTCCAACAGTACCACATCTGTCACTCCAGGAGGACTTAACTGGACTGCTACCAACACCCCGACCAACAGGGTGTCAGGTTGTGTTCTGACTCTGACAGTCTTTGGATTTTTTTTTAATACTACTGTATTTTTATTTCAATATTCCTAGTAAAGAACTATTATTCATACTCCCATATGTTTGCCTGAGAGCCCCTTAATTTCAATTCGATGGTTTACATTTTCCATTTCAAGGGAGGCTCCTGCCTTCCTTAGCAGACACCTGTGTTTCCAGACCAAGACCTAGGGGACAGTGCTTTGTGCCACACAGAGAGAGACCAGGCATGACCCTGGTACCTGCTGGGCTGCTCCAGAAACTACCCCGGCACTCCAGCTGCTCGTGGAAGGAGCAGGAATGTAGTGGGAATGTGATTGAGATGGCCAGAGTCAGGTCTCTGCAAGGGTTTGGGTCTGGCCACGTGTTCTGATGGTCAGGGTTGGAATCAGAGTTCTAGACCCCGCTTCTCCACCTGCTGCCCTGGGATATTTGAGCCAGGAAGAGGAGGGGGCTCAGGCTTTCAGAAGGACTTTCTATTTCCTTCTCCCCGAAGAACTAAAAATAAAGGAGAAAAAACTGGGAGGAGAGGGAAAGTTGTGCAGATTTTCTTTGGAAATGTTCTTTTGTTTTCACTGCAGTTGTCAGCCCTTCTCAGCACATTTGGGTGATATTTTCCTACTTCCCTTGCAATACAAAGCCCCAAATACACTTCCAACTGCAAACTGAGATTCTCATGCAGTTTCCTGATTCCAGGAGCTGTGGCTGAAAAAAACCTCCCAACACTCCAAACAACATAATTCTTATTTGAAAAGTGAGGAGTGCTAGAGACACCAACAGAGATGAAATGTGAATCTGATCTGCAAAGTATTTACAGAGGGAAAAAGAAATGAGAAAATAAAGCTGAATTCCAAAAGCTTTCAAAGAAAGGTGCAGTTAGCACTTGGATTACTTCCAAGGAAAATAATGAAGAAGTAACTTGTATTTGAGATTTAGTTGTTTTTGGGGTTTTTTTTAATCTCTGTGATGAATGTTTTATCTGGGCTCTGAGGTGGCCAACACCAGGCCTGTGCAGGAGAGAATCCTCACACTGGGGGTGGTGGAGATCACACAGCTCTGGAGACACACCCCAGGGAGATGGATTTCAATATCATGCAGCAGATGACTCCTGGCATCCTTTTCTTGTAAAATTTAACAATTTTCCCAGTTATGGTGATCAGCCACCTCTTTTTGCTGAAAATGGTCCTGCAGTGTGGCAGGACACACCAGCCCAGCTGAATCGTTGTGCACTCCCAGCTCTCTCTAAATGCAGAATAATCTCCAGCACACTTGGTTAAAAATTCAAGGACAGATGAATAATGAATATCAATGGACACTCCTGCATTAAAATTCAATGGTAGCAAAGGAAAATGGAAACAGGACATTTTCCAGGATTCTGCAGGATAATTACAAGCACTGTTACTCCTCCCTAGAACAGACTCACTCCCCTGAGGCATCAGGGATTTCGCTAAGCACTCCTCAAACATGAGGGGAATGCAGCCCCTGACCAGGGAAAGGTGCAGTGCTGAGGCAAAGCCACCTTTTCCTCAGGATCTTCCTGACTGGAATGTGGAAGGAGGCACTTTTAGAGAATCACACATTTACAAACTAGAAGTGACCATTCAGAAGTAACACAGGGCAGCAAATGCCAGGCCCTGCTCTTGTCTTCTAGGCCACAGAGCCTTGAGAACATAATTTAATCTTCATTCCAAGACTTCCCACAGGAACAGGCTGTAAGGCCAGGAGGGATCATCTGGAAATGGCTCTGAAAATCAGTGCTCTAGTTTAAACAGGAATTAATTAAAGGAATTCCTTTGCCACAGGAAAATGCCCATGGGTCCACTCAGCAGTGTGACTTCCCAGATAACCTGAGAAAATATTTGCTGTTCTCAATAACTTCCTGAGGGTCTCCCTGGGGTAGCTGGAAGTTCACAGGAGTCTCCTGGAAACATGGACATCTCTATATGCAAATAGAATAATAAGCAATAAGAAGCTTTTTAAGCAGATGCAGCACTAAGGGGGTTCTCATCCCCAGGAGTGAGAGGTAAAGAGTCAAATTTCGGGATTAAGCATCATAAAACAGTGAACCAAAGTCACTCTAGCTTGTTCTGCAAAAGCAGGAGTCAGGAGTGTGACAGAAGAGAGTTGAATTCCCTTTTCAGTTCCTCTCTGCTGCCTAGCAGAGTGGTGGGCAGCCAGGTATTCCAGCAGCACAGAATGCTTGGAGAGTCACATTTTCTCTTTGCTCCCTCCTCCTCCTGCGTGCCTGATTCCAGCTGCCACTCCAGGCGTTCCCGCATTCCGATGTGGATCCGGGGGAGGCGGGATGTGCTGTGGCTCCATTGCTATTGAGTAGGGAGTGGATCAAAGGAAAGGCAGCAGCTGACTGGGGCTGATTTGAATAACAATGTCTACATCTCCTATTGACAGATAGCTCTGTTCCTTGTCTTCCCTTTTTCCGTGGATGCTGTTGGGTGTGTGGGAGCCATGACCTGCGCTCAGGGGTCAGTGGGGCACAGGTGATGATTTGTGTTTGGATACAGTCTGGATTTGGGATATTCTATTTTCTCTTTGGCTTCTCACTTCCCTGCGTCTTCCTGACACTGTGCCAGCAGTGCCTGTGGCTCACAAGTGAGGGATAAAATTCCTGCATATGGAGAAGATAAATTTTTTTCATGGGAATTTATTTTTCATGAAAATGGTTGTAAAGTATTGGCACAGGCTGCCAGGGCAGGGGTGGGGTCACCATGCTTGGAAGTGTCCAGAAAAATGTGTGGATGTGTTACTTGGGGATGTGGTTTAGTGGTGAATATGGTGGTGGTGCTGGATGATGGTTGAACTCGATGATCTTAAAGGTGTTTTCCAACCTTAAGGGCTCAGACTCTAAGGTCACGTCCCAAAAACCTCACCAAATATTTGAAAGGTCCCAGTCTGGGTTTTGATTAATGAATTCAGAGGGATATGATCCTGCTGTCAGTTTATCCCTTGGAGATTTCCACCCCTATTGCAAGGGAAGCTGATCTTGGGAGGTAGACACTGGATCCCACAAGTTCATCTCAGTGCTAAGGGGTTTTTTTCCTCAGTGTTCTAGATTAGGCAGCTCAGCTGTGAAGTGGGAGCCAGAATTATGAATGGATTTAGTCCAGCAGGAGGTGGAAGTGGGTTCCTGGGGAGGTGTATGGGGATACACAACACAGAAAGTCAGACAGATTTAATTGACATAGCCAGCTTGATAACCAGGATGCCATGGCAAGAACAAACAGGACTCTGAAGATTACAGAAGATGGGATTAAACCTGCTTATGGGAAGGAGAAGATTCAATCAACTTTGTGCAAGCAAGAAATGTTGTAAAATGTATGAGTTGTCTGTGTAATTTGTAACCTGATTGTTGTAGTAGAAAATTATCAATCTTCCTAAAATGGTATTTAAGCTTTGGGAAAATCTCAGTAAAATCAAATTCTGATCACGGAATCAGTCTTCCCATCTCTCTACCAATCATCAATAGAGGTGGTGTTTGCAAAAGGTTCAGTTGGAGATGGACTCTACAGACTCTTGGGGAGAGCTTGTTCTGCTCAGGAGCCACTGTCTGAAGTCAGTGAGTTTCTGTATTATTTCCCTTTTTTTCCTCTTGGTTTTTCCCAGTGGGACAAAAGGAAAAGGTGCCACATTGAAGATTTGGCTTGGCTGAAGTCCTTGGGGGGTTGTGAGCTCTGGCAGCACTTTCATGTTTTGTCCCCACCTGTGTCAGCTTCCTGGGCTACCCAGTTCCCAGCCTGTTGTGTCCTTGGGGCACCTGGACACAGGGCTTCAAAGATGCAGCTCTGGAGAGGCAGGGCAGCCCTTGCAGCATTTAAGAAAGGCTGCAGCAGCACAAGAGCCCTCTCACCTCACAGGAGGGATTCAGAGGTGAGCTGTGTCAGGAGTGAGGGATGTTAGGGACCAATGGGGCCCCGTGGGGATGTAAGGAAAATCAGAATTCTGAGCCCCACTGACACCTCAGTGACTCCTGCAGCATCCCCTCCACATCCACAGCCTGATACAGGAACCCAAAGGGCAAAAGTCCTGCTTGAACTCAGGAGGACTTTTGCCAGCAAAATCTTTTCAAGTGACTGTGGCTGCCAATGAAAAGTTGGACTGGTGGGAGGAAGAAAGGGGGAAATGAAGTAATTCAGCAATTCCCACACATGGAAGCTGGGAATGACTGGATGTGCTGCAGCCCCATCCAGCTGCCTCTCTGAGCAATCCAGCTCCAGCCTGGTTGGGATGCAGGAGGTGTTTCAGCAGCCAGGTTAAACTGGGAGCTGGTGATGACAGCAGACAGTGTAAAATGTCAGGATTAGCATGTGCTGAATGAGGGCTGGGTGGCCCCAGCTCAGTCCAGAGGCTCGGGAAAGCAAGGAAAAGGAAGGCTGAGGCTCCTACCTGCCTCTGCAGAGCTGTCAGTGCATCATATGGACAGTTCCTGCTACAGCTGGTGCTTTTCCAGGGGTTGGAGCATCAGGAAGACCAAATGTCAGCTCATTGAGGCAGTGTCCCCCTTCCCCAGGAAGTGGTGGGGAGCAACATCTCCTCAGCCAAGTGTAGGTTTGACCTTAAGGAAAGAGTTCCCCACATTCATTTCCAGAGCTCCTGGGTCTCCCAAGGCAGGGAAGGCTCCTTTGTGTTCAGTCTCACTCTTTCCCACCAGCTGATGACTTCCCATTTTCATTTTCCCCATCCCCTGTTGTGTTTAGAACAAAATGAAGAAAACTACCCCAAGTGGAACAGAGAAGGTGTTTGTAAACTTCAGGGCTGATCACCGAGTCCTTACAGAACTCAGGGGGGTGTTACTGTTTGTACCAAATCCTGTTCTGTAGGGGCTTTGTGGAATTGTTCCAGCCCAACTCTGAGGCTGAGCAGATGAGGAATGAGCCCAGAGGGATGCACAGCCTTGCTGGTGGGATCACAACCTTGGATCATCATCAACATCACCAAGTGCCACTTGTACTCATTTCCTGAACCCTTCCAGGCATGGTGACTGCACCACTGCCCTGGCCAGCCCCTTCCAAAGTCTGACCACTCTTTCAGTGAAGAGTTTTTTCCTGTTATCCAACCTGAACCTCACCTGGTGAAACCAGAGCAACCCTGGAGCTGTTTCTCTGCTGTCTTGACAAGGGCACCAGCACAGGGCTGTTCAAACCAGCTCAGGGAGCTGTGTAGCACCAATGTGCAGCCCAGCCTGTTCTGCAGACCCTGGTTCTGTCCTGTGCAGAGGGGCAGGTCCTGCTGGTGACCCCTCCATGGCTCTGAGATGGTTTTGTGAACACCAGGAATACAAAGAGAGACAAAGCCCTTTTCCTAAATCAGTGACAAGTCTGGCTACGGGAACTGCAGGGATTATCTGCAAATAAAGCAGAGGGCAGCGTGTGCAGATGCATTTCTTGCTGTAATTCCGTGCTGAATTGGTGTGTTTGTTACCTGCTGTCATGGGCATGCACTCAGCACAGGAAACTGGATTATCCCTGTGAGAGACACCAGCAGGTTCAGAGCCAGCTCTGGAGCCAGCTCTGGCTCATGGCCCAAACACAGCTGCCTTGGTATTTTTGGGTTGTCCCATCTCTTGTTAAGGTGTTGGGCCACAGGAGCTGCAGAAGGAACATTTTTTCCATTTATCAGGAGATACTCTGCTCAGCCAATGTGAATCCAAGGCTGAAGCAGAAGAGGGATAAGCAGGAGATGAAGTTAATTTGCCTGATGGAACTAAAGGGATGAAAGGGCCCTTTTTTCCTCTTCCTTTTCACTCCTCTCCTGGAATCTGGATTAACATCATTAATTTCTTCCCACAGCTCCATTTGTCTCGTGCAGCTAAAACAGGAGTGGAGTTCTGCTGCTCCATGGCTCGCTAGGGAGGGGCTGGGAAATTAATTCTTGCACGGTGCAAATTTAGAGCCTTGCTGGAGGCAGGGAAGAAAAAAGGAGAGGGAGAGATTACTCTTCTTGGGAGCCCAGCATGAGGATCTGCTCCTGGATATTATTAGGGAGGTCACCAAGCATTTCTTAATAACTTTTTTTTTAAACAAATTAATCAGCAATATTGGATTTTCAAGGATTTCAGAGGGAATTCTTACTAATTGAGGTGTTTTTTTCCATTAGCATCTCCCAGCAGGAGGCCTGCACACAGGTGGAACAGCACCATGTATCTTGTAAAATCAATAGAGCACCCAAGTAATAAAAAAAAGCACAATTAGTGTGGCTGATTCAAATTAGAATTGCAAATTCCTAATGGATCCAGATGTCAGGGCTAGGCAAGGCTGAGGAGCCTGGTGTGCTCAGATTCAGGGAAAAGATTGGCACAGGCTATGAAGTGATGTGAATTTCCACTCTCTTCCCCCAAAGCAGCTCCATGTTCCCTGCAATTGTCCCTCATGCTCCCAGATTCCAGGAGGGTTTAATGACAGCCCAATGCTGATCAAACATTTCTCTATCCCACAGATGAAGGGAACAGTCAAGTGTAGGTTTGTGCCCTTCCTGGAGCCAAATAAAATTGTAATTTCCAACCAAAAATCCAGTCCTGTGTGTTTGTGCCCCACTCTGAGCTCCAGTGGAGCTGTCCTGCCTCCCCTGGGTGGGATAAGATCAGATTTGATTCCTCTGGAGGACAGGGGCTTGGGGTTGGGATTTCTGCAGAGAAAAAGGGTGAGAATGGAGCAGAACCGAGTCTGCTGAGCCTGTGGGAACCCTTTGGCTCCAAGTTCTTCCATGCCTGGTCAGGAAATGCAGGTGCATTTGGAGCACAAATTCAGGAAATTCAGAAAATAAATTCAGACATTTTTCACTGTGTAAAGAACCACTGGGCACAGGGAAGAGCAGCGAGAGGAGTCTGAGTGGTGCAGAGGAGCACAAGAGGCAGGAAGAGGAACATCCTTTGGCTCTGTGCAGCCACACAGGGAATGTGTTCATGTTCAAGGTCTCTTGTTGGCCTGAGAATCCTCTTTGCAGAGAACAGAGAGTCCTGGAGGGGTCTGGCTGGGAAGGGACCTCAAAGCCCATCCAGTGCCACCCCTGCCATGGGCAGAGACATCTCCCACTGTCCCAGGTGGCTCCAAACCCTGTCCAACCTGGCCTTGGGCACTGCCAGGGATCCAGGGGCAGCCACAGCTGCTCTGGGCACCCTGTGCCAGGGCCTGCCCACCCTCACAAGGAGGAATTCCTTCCCAAGATCCCACCTATCCCTGCCCTGCTTCAGGCTAAGGTCATTCCCCCTTGTCCTGTCACTACGTGCCAGAGACATCCTTGTCATCTCATTTCCTGTTTTGCTCATAAATTCCTGTTTACAAAATGTATCCTAAACAATTATTTTTGACCAGCCAATCTGAGACATTGCCTAAACCAGACAAGAGAATCTTTTCTACTGTGCAGCTGCCTCAGAAAATCTTTTAACACAAAGCTGCATATCAGAAAATTCTCACAAATAACCATTGCTCAGAATGTACCAGTGATCCTGGGGCTGTGCCCTCAACCAGCAAAAGAAATGATGCAGAATTACAGCAAAAATCTGCTCCTGCATCTGAGCTTGTTCTGTTTGCTGTGGGAATTGCTGATCCCCCCAGAGAGGAGGCTGTGCAGGGCTCAGGGCTCAGGGAGGAGGGAGTCACTCACACACACACAGTGGCTGCAGGCCACGCTCCCCAGGCTTGTGCAGGAGTGTTATTGTGCATGACAAAGATTTCATTGCTCTGAATTCTGAGGCTTTGGGGCTTTCCTCTTTCAAAAGCTTCCTTTGCATTACATATTTACTGGAGACTTCTGGCACTCGGGGCTCCAGATTGCCATAGACAGATCTCTTCCCTCCATGCCTTGGGCTTTATGCAAATGTTGCAAAAGAAGGAAATTTTCCATAAATACAGACCCACAGTCAGTGTTTCCCATTCTTATCACACATGCTGATTTTCAGCTTTCTGCTGCTGGATTTAATTGTATTCCCAAGCTGCCTCTCCTCTTCCGTTCTCAGTAAAATAAAACACAACACCTGGGCTCTTGCTCTTGTGTTATCCCTTATTTTCTTTTTTTGTTAGCACAGCACACAGAAAAGAAACTTCAAAAAGTGCATTGTTGAGTCTTTATTTCCAGTTTGCCATGGAAGACAAACCAGCTCAGGAGCCGGCTCAGGTTACAAGAGGTTTTCTGCCTCTCTTTGTTTAAATAGGAATGGCTGAGGTGCTACAAAATGTACTCAAAGAAACTGTTCTTGGGGCTTTAAAATAACTGAAAACAACCTTTTTTTTTTTTTCTATTTTTTTCTTTTTTCCCTACTACAAATTCCTTCATTGCAGGTCTTTCCTTCAACCTTGAGTGAGTGTTAAGGGTGAGGGAACAGTGCTTGGGTCAGACCCAGATTTGGTCTTCAGCTCTTCTTCATAACAGGCCTCTGTTGTACCATTCCTGGGCAAATTTCTTCTATTCTCCTGGTTAGGTTGGGTGTCAGGGAAAGGTTCATCCCCCATTTGGTGCTGGCACTGCCCAGGCTCCCCAGGGAATGGTCCCAGCCCCGAGGCTGCCAGAGCTCCAGGAGCCTTTGGACAGCGCTGCCAGGGATGCCCAGGGTGGGATTGTTGGGGGATCTGGGCAGGGCCAGGGGTGCCCAGGGTGGGATTGTTGGGGGATCTGGGCAGGGCCAGGGGTGCCCAGGGTGGGATTGTTGGGGGGTCTGGGCAGGGCCAGGGATGCCCAGGGTGGGATTGTTGGGGGGTCTGGGCAGGGCCAGGGGTGGGACTGGATTATCCCTGTGGGTCCCTTCCAGCTGAGGATATTCCAGGATTCCAGAGCTGTGTGTGCAGGGAGGAAAGGATTGGACACTTTGCTGTGATTCTGAACTTGGCTGGTGTAACTCCATTAGCTAAAGAACGTTAAAACAATTAAAACCCCAACCTGCTGATGCCAGCAGAACTGCCAGCAGGGATGGGGCTCTTCTGCCAACACCTCACTGCTGCCAGCTCAGCTCATGGCACTTGGGGACACTTTATATGGAAGCTGGCAAGTGCCACACACCCAGTCTGGTGGGGCAGTTGTGCCAGAGAGGATCTCTGCCATCCCAGCCTGTTCCTCAGCCATTCCCTGCTTCCCAAGGCTCTTCTGGTCTCACAGCTGATCCCCAGGAATGGATTATCCCCCTTGAGCCCAGCATGCTCCAGGCCATGGAGAATTTGGCCTCTGATTTCCTCTGCAGCTGCAGGAGGAGCACAAGGCAGAAGAGTTTGGATTTCACTCTCTACAAATCTATCCCAGAAGGGGTGTCATGTTGGAGGAAACCTGTGTGTGCCCCAAAATGTGGCTTTTCCAGGCTGTGGAGGGACTCCCTGGAGCTGCACCCATGTCAGACTGAATGGAAAGGGCCAAAGCTCTGTTTGGCTCCTGGCTGACCTCAGTGTTGGCAAATACCTGCAGGCAGCATTCCCAGGAGTGGCCAACACTGCTTGCAGCTCTTGGAAAGGACTCCTTTGTGTTCCCTGGCAATTCAGAATTCCTGACACCAGCTTCAGTCCTTCCCATCCCAGCTGCAGGAGGCAGTGACAAACTCCAGTCTGTTCTCTTTGAGAAGCCTGAGAAGAGACTTTCTCCACACTGCAACTCCCACTGTCCTGTCCCTCCATCCCATGTCCAAAGAAGTCCCTCTTCAGCTCTCTTGGAGCCCATTGAGGCACTGAAAGGGGCTCTAAGGCCTCCTGGAGCTCTCCAAGCTGACCATCCCTGTGTGCTGGTGTTTCTCCTCCTGGGCAGTTGATAACCCCTTGCAGAGCCTCTTGCTGCTGAGTGAAAGTGCAGCTCCAGGCTGAGTCTGATCTTGGAGTTGAAAAACACCTCTCAAAGGCTAAAAATGGTTTTTCAGCCACTGTAAAACTGCTGTGGGCAGAAAGGGACCCTCAGCTTTGCCTGGCTCCTGGGAGGGGTTCCTGTCATCCTTACACGAGGATTTTTCAGCTAATTGGCATCACCATGTGGACATTTGCTGTTGCTCAGTAGCACTTCCCTGCCACCAAATAACTTCTGAAAAACATGCTCATTTTTCTCTGCAGCTTCACAAGAGACAGTTCCCAACACTCACTGCATGGGCTTGGTGTGTTTAAAGGCTGGGCTCCTCCAGGGGTACCCAGGGCCTCTGGGCAGGAGCCAATCTGCAGCTCTGTGCAGCAGCCACCAGCTCCAAGCAGGTGGAGGGGCCGTGTGGGAGTGAGGTGTCAGTGTTTGAGGCTCACTTTGGCTTTCAGTCTTTCCCTACAACTCTTCCACAGAGCTAATGAGAATTGTAATGAGCTTTGGCCAGGCCTGCTTTCTCATATCTTTAATTGATCAGTCTGGTGTAGTGGCCCAGACACTGCAGGGCACCTGAGATGTGCTCAGATCAGAGGGGTTTGAATTTTTCCCTGTGCTGGTTTCTCTGTTCCCAGTGAGCTGGGCAGTCCTGCTGGACACTTGATGTTTCAGAATGTGGGACAGCTTAAAGGTCAAACCTTTCAGAGCTGGCAGCAGGCTGGCTGAAGAAAGCAGGAGTAAGCTCTGGGCAGGAGCTCTGGGATGTGCAGCTTCCAGACTGAATGTGAACACCTGGAAAACCCCAGATAAAAAATTACACACCATAACTGGTACCAAATTCCAGTAAAGAAATGGAAAGGAGCCTGAATATCCCACTGCAGCCTGCCCTAGAGCTGTGCCCTGGGGACAGGGCTCTGCAGGAACACTGGCTCCCTCCCACCTCAGATATTTGAAGCCTCACAGATGGAGAAACTCCAAGAAGCTCTGGGGCCACGTTCTCCCTCTGTCTCTCGCAGGATTCAGGGTCCTTAGATTCTCTTGCCTGAGGAATTGTGGCTGTTTAACTGGCAAATTGTCTCATGGACATTTTCCACCCCATTTTCTCAAACGTGCAGCTCAAAGGCTGAGCTGACCTCCTGCATATTTAAAGTGCCCAGTGGTGATTTCAGAGGGCAGCAATTACTCCACATATCTTTGTGAAGGCTAAATGGCTCAATAGGCTGGGTTTAAGGCTAATCCATGGCAAGAGCAGTAAAGGCAGTTCTGAAGGAGGTGCTGCAGGAGGTGCCTCAGGAGCAGCTCAAGCTCAGGCTGTGTCACAGTCACCTGGCCCCTGGCTGTTCCAAGGGCTTGGGGCAGGCAGGGATGGCTGGATTATCAGAGAGTATTCACTGTGTGGAGGGGGGAGTGAGGGGCCAGCCCTGGTGCAGAGCTTTCCTGGGGCCAGCCTGTCCCCAGGTATCAGTCAGGGGACTGTGCTTCCCTAGCTCCTGCCCACACCTGGGCAATCCCACGGGAGAGCCACTGTGGGGCTCAGGGAGGTGTCATCCCAAGAAGGCAATTCTATTAAAGCTTTAGGAGAGGCCTCCAAACTGCACAGCTGCTCTGGCAAATCCGCTCAGACGATGAAAGAACATTTGAAGTCTGACAACTTCATTTTCCTCTACAAACACAAGTACCAGAGGAAAATACCAGCTGGGCAAGCTGGATAACTGAGGAATGGGAAGGGTTTTTGAAAGGAGAGCAGTGTCTGGAGACTGAAGCACTGATAGTTCTGGTACTTTATTTGTAATGTGTGTCTGTGCAATGTCTCTGTGTGAGCTTTGATAAATGATTTGGGATCCCAAGGCCTGAGGCCTCTGGGAAATAAGTTACAAAGTGCTGAAATCCTGATCTCCCTCTTCTCCAGTGGCCAGTGGAGAGATGCAGCTGTTTCCAACATAGGATCCAATCTGTCCATGTTCAGAGAAGGGCTCTAAGCTCTCCTGGGGTGGCAACAGCAACAAATTATGGCCATGAACTCCACATTCCTCTCACTTCTGGTAGAGTGAGAACCATATAGATCTCTCTAAAGCGCATCCAAGGGTGTATTTCTTTAAATTTGCAGATAAGGAGAAAACAAACTTAAATTTAGTGGTATGGCTTTAATCAGCTGAGTGAATAATGCACTCAGGGTGGAAGTTTTATCTGGGAAGGGAATAACCTGACATTCAGCTGGGAATCCTTAGGAGTTCTGTGGAAACAGCATCAGCTTGCACATGGGTTTGGTGCCCACTTTGGAAATAACTCCATTATAACCATGATTCTCAATTTTAGGAAATCTTTCTTCCCAAAGTCCTGCTGTGGTTATAGAGAAATTCCTCCAGGCACAGGCCTTCAGCTCACACTCTGCAGGTGAGCACAACAACCCAGCTGACCAAATGACCACTGGCTCCTGCTTTCACCCTGTACTCTCCCAGCAGCTCACATTTCTGAGCTGTTACATTTACCAGGATTTATCTGACCTTTGGATAAACCCCAAATCCTCATGCTGGCATCTCTTCCCTGCTCCTGCACATCACACAGGACTGGGAGTTCTGTAATCTCCCTGTGGAGTGCTGGGACCCAAGGCAGGTTAATCCTCCTCTCACACCCATTTCAGAAACATCAGGCTCTGAGCAGTAAGACTGTGGGGGAACTAATCCTTCAAAAGTCTTTCTTCTTGGAAAAGGAGGAAGCTGCAGGGAGCACAGAGCAGAAAAACAGTGTCTGGGACAGATCACTCCTCAGTGAGTTTTGCAGTCGGTCTAGAGTGAAAATGGAGCCATGAGGTAACTCTTCACTAATAGGAGCAGAAATGTTTTTAGTGAAGCTTAAATCTCTCTCACCTCTCCCAAAACAGCAGCTGAAGAGGCTGGAGATGGCCCAAAGCAGCTCACACAGCCCCAGCTCTGCTCTGGTGCTGTTGGGAATTCTTGCTGTTTTGCACATGGACCACTCTGCTTTCCCTTCCCATTTACCTGAACTGTGCTGGATGATTCTCACGGTTCAGGGTCAGATGCTGCAGAGCTAGTACATTCTTTCCTCACTCTGCCTGCTCTAATTACTCTGCTAATTATTAGTTGCTCATCATCAGCCCGTTGCTCCTCTCTAATTCCTTTAAAGACCTGTCTCCATGTCCCAGGCACATCACCTGGGGAGCAGCAGCAAAAGCTCTGGGGGTGGATTTTCTCTTCCTGGGGCTGGGAATACCTAGGTCAGTTCTCGAGGGTATTTTCCAGAGCTGTTTTGGACACCTGGGGTTTCTATTTTGGACATCTCAATTACTACTGAAATCTTCTTTGACAAACTGGGCTCCCCTGCCAAAGCCCAGAGTCCAGGAAGGGTTTGGAGAACACTCTCAGGCACAGACTGGGATTGTTGGGGAGTCCTGTACAGGGCCAGCAGCTGGACTCAGTGATCTTTTTGAGCCCATTGGAATCAGGATATTCCATGATTCTGTGCCTGTGATCCCAGGGAAATCAGTGCTGTTCTGGTTGTAATCAGGATAACAAAAGAAATTCTCCTTCGTGGGTCTGCAGTAGGTACCCAAGCCTGGATTCTGCCTGGTCCTTCTAAGTCAACTCCAGGCTCCAAAGGGGTCTCTGGATATTTAAATGTGATTTATGAGAATTCCAGCTGAAACTCCATTTCCAAATTCTTGGTGAGCAGGCCTGGAATCCTCTCCTGTGAGGGTGGGGAGGCCCTGGCACAGAGCAGCTGTGGCTGCCCCTGGATCCCTGGCAGTGTCCAGGGCCAGGTCCAAGGCAGCCTGGGACAGTGGGAGGTGTCCCTGCCCACAGCAGGGGTGGCACTGGGTGGGCTTTAAGGTCCCTCCCAACCCAAACTGTTCCATGATTCCATGATTCTAAATTTGGAGATGTCCATGAAGATCCCAAAGCCACAAGGGGAGGACAGAGCCCGGCTGATCAGAGGCAGGCAGTCACCAGGGCTCCAGAAGAGAGGAAAAGCAGAGTTGTTACCCCATTGTGCTCCCTCCAAAGCCATCTGTGTTCGCAGACCTTCCCAGGACGTGCTCAGGAAGGAACCATCTGTGTTTTCCTTGGGAGAGACAGCTTGTGGGGAAATAGACGGGTTGTTAACGAGACAGGCAGATGGCAAATCCAGCCGATGTCGTGATGACTGCACTCCAAAGGGATAATCAATAATCAGGCAATTAGGCATGGCTTGGATTAGGAGGAGACTGGAGACATTCAGGAAAATGCATTTTCCAAGCCTCCTTTGGAGATTCAGGGCTGGAGCTTCTGCAGCAGGAGAGTTTTACAAGAACTTCCTGCAGATCATTGAATACAGACACTTTATCACAGCTGATCGTTCTCAGAGCAGCTGATTGGCAATAGGGGAATATTATGGACTAGAACTTTATTTTGTTTCAAAGTGAATGTCTCATCTCTCGCCATGATTTCTCTCCTCTTATTTTCTTCCTTTTTTTAAATGTGTGGGTTTTGTTCTTGTTTTTGTTTCAAATTTTAAGAGTTCTTTTGGGGAATTTATTTAAATTTTATTTACTTAAATTAATTTACTTAAATTCATAAGATAATTTAAAGATAAGTGTCAAAAGATTGTATGAAAAGAAAAAAATCTTGTCTTTGACATAAAACACTTCTCTGGTAGATTTTATATGTGGATTTCAAAGAGTTTAAGAGTGAAAATGTTTTGGTGTGCTGACTTTCACTTCAATGAAGTGAGTTCCTTGAAACAAATATGGGTTCAGTCTAACCAAATAGTTCATTGTTGTATAAAAGTGTAGGAGTCTAATTAACTTCCTGCCCAACACAGAAAAAAAGATGCCAAGGAGAGGTTGAAATTGTTAAAATGTGGATTTTTTTACTGGCCAGGCCTAATTGTTCCTTTTTGAAGTTAGTGCTTTAATTTTTTTTCTACATGAAATACAGTTGACTAGGAAATGCAGCCCTTCTAAATTATTAACATTAAATATTTACACTGAAGCAGACCAGTATGAAAAGGAAAAGTTAGCCTGTGTTAGCCTTGATGGATTGGGAGCACCTTATCTCCGTGCTGAAATCCCCAAACAAAATCCAAAACAAAACATCTCTTCCAAAATGAGTTGTTAAAAGCCTTGGGAATTGAGCCCATCCATGCAAACCAAGGAGGGAGAGGAGCCAGAGCTGGAAGATTTGGAGATTCCAAATGTTTCATTTGCTGGAGCTCTCAGCCTGCTGGTAGAGTGAGGAGACCAAGCACAAGGAACTTAAACCAGAAAAATTCAGATTGCAAGTAAAACACACATAAATGTTTAACAGAGGTTAACCCAGCTCTGAAACAATTCACAGTAGGCACTGTTGGATTCTCAAGCTCCAGAAATATTTAAGTAAAAAGAAATCACCTTTTCTTTCCCTCAGAAAGATATTTTCCAGTTGAGATACAGAGTAACTCAGACACGACCAATGACTTGGATTATGCAGAGAAGCAGATCTCATGTTCAATCCTTTCAGCCCTGAAGTCTGAGTTGTTTTGACAGACCTTGGACCGTGTTTCCCTGCCAGCTGTTACCTATGAGAGCTGGAATTGTTATTTCTCTCCTGCTGAGACTGGCTGCTTCTGCACTAAAACTGTGTTTTCCATGAGCTGTTTCTGAAATCCCTTTTGGAGTTTATTGTGTACTCAGTGCAATTTGGGACTTCAGGCCAGTGAGGAGAAAATGTTCAATTTGTGAAGTTTGAGGCACCTGATTTTTGAAGAGTGTCCCAGAAGCAATAATTTCAGGGAGAGAAGACAAATCATTGCTGGACTTATCCAGAATGGGACACTTAAATCAGACAAGCCTGAAATGTCCATTTTATGTTGATAACATGTCCACACAAACACTGCTATTATACCCCAATGCTGGGACAAAACCAAATTGTCCAAGTCTGAGCTTTTGACTGAGCAGATGTGTCTTATTTTATATTACCTAGCTCTAAATTAATTCATCTCTCACCTAGATCAGCAGTTTTGGCCGTGGTCTCTCTGCACTTTGCCTCCAGGCTGGTCTGTTGAATGATGTCCATCGGGGTGTTGGTGAACACACGGAATCATGGAATGGCTTGGGCTGGAAGTGCCACCCTCTGCCATGGGCAGGGACACCTTCCACTGTCCCAGGATGCTCCAAGGCCTGCCCAGCCTGGCCTTGGACACTGCCAGGGATCCAACCAAATATTCCCACAAAATCAGCAGAGAAGATCCGTAACTCCTCGCCTTGTTCTGGGGTCAGGGAGCAGCTCCTCTGATCCCTCACCACTGATGGGGATTTTGCTCCATAACCACACATTCCACAAGAAGCAGATTTTTGTTAAACACCCTGGGCCACCTTGAACATACCCCAGCTTCAACTCACTTTATGAAGAACCTCCTAAAATCCATCCTCCTCTTGCTCCAATTCTAGACACAGCGGGTGCACCATTGGCAGAGCAAACAATGGAGGATTTGCATCTGATTTGGGGATACAAACTGTGCTCCTGGCTGGTCCATGTTCCTCATGAATAATGAGCTCCTCACTGGAGGAGGCACTGGAACAAACCCATCCCAGCTCCACAGGCAGGGCAGGTGTTGCTCCTCAGCCTCCTCAGCGATTCAAGGAGAGCTTCACTGCAGCCTGGCGGGGTCTGGGAGCTCTGAGCTCAGCACCACCAACTGCACAAAGGGGTGGGGAACCCCTGCAGGAGGAGCTGACTCAGGGCCCTCCACACGGCAGGCAAAGATGCTGATTTAGCTCCCAGGGACAACAACAATCTCTTCTCATCAGTGCAAACTCACTCATTTATGGGACAGCTTCTGCTTTTTACTAGAAATGTGTTTGGAGGGGAGGAGCGACAGTGTTTGGAAATTGAGATATTGAACAGTAAAAGCTTTATTCCAGATCTTTCAGTTTTTAACTTTCATTTTTATTTCAAAACTTCTGAGTTTCATCTTTCCAAGTCCTTAAGGATGTGCTGAAATGGAGGAAAAAGTCTGTAAAAGAACAAGCCATGGAAAATATCTAAATTTTCAATTTAATCTAGTTTTTAAACTGTAATTATTTTTGGAGTACTGGAAAGTTCTGTTCTTGATTCAATGATTTTCTTTTGCAAAACTTTCCCGTGATTTTTCTCCTCTATTTGCTGCAGTAAGTTGGTATCTTTGTTGAAGCAGGGAACGACAAAGGTGTTTTTTCTCAGTCAGAATGTGAAGGGCTGCATTTCGTGGAATCCTGGACTGGTTTTGGTTGGAAGAACCTTAAAGCCCATCCAGTGCCACCCCTGCCATGGCAGGGACACCTCCCACTGTCCCAGGTGGCTCCAAGCCCCAGTGTCCAACCTGGCCTTGGGCACTGCCAGGGATCCAGGGGCAGCCACAGCTGCTCTGGGCACCCTGTGCCAGGGCCTGCCCACCCTCACAGGGAACAATTCCTGCCCAATCTCCCATCCAGCCCTGCCCTCCTTCAGCTTAAGGCCATTCACTCTTGTCCTGACATGATGTGCCCTTGTGAAAAATCCCTCTCCAGATCTATAGGAAATGTTCATGTTCCTATGAACTCATTCTGACATTGTTTAACTTTATAGCATTTATATTGTGCATTTTTCCTGTTTGTATTGGACAGCAGGAGGAATTTCTTCAGGGAAAGGGTGGCCAGGCATTGGAACTGTCCAGGGAGTGGGGGAATCCTCACCCCTGGAGGTGTCCAAGGACGGCCTGGACATGGCACTCAGTTCTCTGGGCTGGGGACAAGGTGGAGATTGGTGACAGGCTGGACTCAATGACCCCAGAGGGCTTTTCTGTAATGATCCTACAATTCTCTATTATTTTGTATTTCATTGTTTGTCAATAATGGACCTCAACAGATGCTGCTATCAATGATTATCCAACAAAACTCTTTAAAAAGTGTCTAATGCTTTAGAGAAGTGCAGCAGTTCCTTAGTACTGATTGAAAATCTGATCTTTTCCATGTCCAAATATCCTGTTTATACTGGAAAGTGATTACAGCAAGCTGCAGACATTTTCATCTAGTAAGAGATGAGACATTTCAATCAGTGCTGAATATCAGAGGATCTTAATGATGTGAAAAAAAGCTCTAAAAGCCAGACTACATTAACTCTTATATGATAACACATTATCTGTGCTAGAGGGAGCAGAGTATTCATGAAATAATGAGGAAATAATAAAACTAAGATACACTGGACCAGAATTCCTTTTCTGGAAGCAGGAAATATTTTTAGAAAGCTAGTATCTCACAGAATTCCTGTTTAATGAAGTATTATATAATGGAAATGAGTTGTCAGATGTTAATTTCTGCTGAAATAGGAATTCTGAACTTGGGAAGGCTCTTTTCAGGTTCTCCAGCCCAGTTTTCTAAGGAAATGAGGCTGCTGCACAGGTTTCTGTCTGTGTTTGAACCCATGGGTCAAGTTCAAGGAAATTTGGGGAGGAATTAGAGGTGTCAAAGGTCAGACAGGTCCTGTGGATTTGGGGAAAATCAGAAGCCATATAAATGCAAGAGATCCCATAAACCAGGAACAGCTCAGACACCATGATGCCCCAGATGTCCACAGGTGTAAAGGTCACTACAGGAGCACTGGATCAGCCCATGAACACAGCAACAATTCCTGAACCCAAGGGAATGGCTTGAATTCCTGACTGCAGCCCCTGCGGGCTGGAGAATTAATGTGGATTATACCAACCCCTCAGGGAAGGATCTGCACCCCTGCAGAGAGTCAGGGGTACAGGAGCTGCAATTCCTGTCCTTGGGACACAGCAGGTGTGGGGACAGACCCACACATTTCAAGCTTCTTGCTGCTTCATCCTTCCCAAAAGTAATTTTTGCATTCAGCCACTGGAGGAGCTCCTCGTGCCCCAGCAGGGCTCTGAGAGTCATTTCCTGTGAATATCTCGGGCATCTGTGAGCAGGGCTGATGCTAATTCCGAGTGACAGGAGCGTCTTCTAGCCCAGGGCACCGTCAGCAGGGCCAAGAGCTCCGAGATGACAGCACGGCTCCCTCAACAGACCCGGAGCTGTCACTGGCACTGGGTGAGGCTGGCAGGGCTCTGCTGACCCTTCCAGGGAGAGCACAACTGCACGGGCAAGGGTGGGTGCCCTGTGGAAACACTGCCCGGTGTGGAGGGGAGGAGGGAGCCTTGTCAGCCCAACCCAGCCTGGAGTGCTGGCTCAGGACAGGGAGCTAACTCACCTGGGGCCAGGGATGATGGTTACAGGATTGTTACTCACCTGGGGCCAGGGGTGATGGTTACAGGATTGTTACTCACCTGGGGCCAGGGGTGATGGTTACAGGATTGGGATGCTGCCTGGAGAAACGGTGCTGTCCTGCTCCAGCTGGGATAGGGTTCATTCATTGCTGGCAGCTCCTGCAGTGCTGAGCTTTGGGATCATTGTGGGAGCAGTGCTGGGGGAACATTGTGGGCACACGGGGGCTGAGCTGGGGCTGAGCACGGTTCCCTCTGAATCAAGGAGTTTTCAGTGTCTTTGCTCTGCCAGAGAGGAGCTGCACAAGAAGCCAGGAGGGAGCAGGTCCAGGACAGCTGAGCTGGCCAGAGGGATATTCCAGACCCTAAACACCAGGAAACATCATACACAGGATATAAACTGTGCCCAGCTGGATACAAGGGGCCATCTCCTGTCTTTGGGAAAGGAAATAGGGAAGATCCATCCCTGTGATGGGAGGTGTGGACTTGACATCTTGGCTGGAGAAGGGGCCCATGTGCTTTGATCCCAGAATGGTTTGGGTTGGAAGGGACCTCAAAGCCCATCCAGTGCCACCCCTGCCATGGGCAGGGACACCTCCCACTGTCCCAGGTGGCTCCAAACCCTGTCCAACCTGGCCTTGGGCACTGCCAGGGATCCAGGGGCAGCCACAGCTGCTCTGGGCACCCTGGGCCAGGGCCTGCCCACCCTCACAGGGAAGAATTCTTTCCTAATCAGGGGCCACTTTCCTACTGGAGAGCATTTCCACAAGAAAAGGACTGGATATGAAACCAAGCTTGTTCCCCTAAGCTTAGGCTCATCCCTGGAAAAGCACAGGAGGATGTGAGCTTCCCCCAGAGCTGAGATGGTGCCTACAGGGTTACACAAATGTCCACAGAGCCATGAGAATGATATGGGGACGGAGAGACATCTCTCGGATGTGCCCTTTTAATGCACAGGGAGCAGCTGTTGCCTGGTTGTTTCAGTGCCTCTTCTTTCCAACATTTGAAACAATAGTGTTTGCATTGAGATATTGAATAATAAAAATCTTTAATTTTCCATGGTCTGTAAAAGCAATCAGACGCCAATGACGAGATCTTTGGAGGACAGGGTTGCTCTTGAGACACGTGGTTTTATTGCAAGGCCTAAGGTGGAGGGAGCTTTGTTCCCAGCTGCCAGCGTCCAGCCAAGAGGGTCATCAAAGAGAGGCTTGTCCCCAGAGCGCCAATGTCCCAAGAGAGCGATGTCCCAAGAGGCCGACCCCCTGTTTCTTTACAGTTTTATCTCCTTGTCTGTTGAATATTCTAACTTACAATGACCAACCGCTGCACGACACAAATCCTACTACATTTACACACAGCCTATAGGAACTGCTAAATTACCATAGAGGCTACATTTTAAACCTTAAGATACTCTCTCTAAGCTACCTTGTTCCTGCCACACTGGCAGGAATCCCCTCCCCCTGATTTCTTTGGTATTCCTTTGTTTGCCAGGATTGTTGCACAACATCCTGTCTTCTAGGTGGCTTTCTCACATCTCAGAACTCAGCACCATCTCCACTTCATTCACAGACTTAATATTTTCAGAATCTCCTGCCAAGCAATCACATCCACAAGATTTCCCTGTCTCACCATTCCCAACAATGGTCTAAGGGGGATCTGGGGTGACAATTGGGGGTCAATGCTGTGCAGTCAGTGCAGCTGAGGGGAAGAGCTGAGCTCTCACAGAGTGGGGGTCTGACACAGGGCCCCGGTGCAGACAGCCCCAGTTGATGGATCCCTCCTTACTGGGATTCACATGACAGCAGCATTTGAGGGAAGCACCTTGACCCCTCCTCTTTTGGTATCTGGAGTTCCTACACCCAGCATTACAGGAGGTAAAATAATCTGGGGTAGTGCAAAGCCCCAGGAATAAAACAGGACAGCGTGTGAAGCTCTGCAGAGGTCCAGGGAAATCTGCTGGGATCAGTTTTCACATTTTTTAGATAGCTGGGAGTTTTTTATTTGGCTTGAGAGAACCACCTCTTCTGTTCTGTTCAGAGGGTGTTGGGCTCCTCAGGAACTGCTCAGTTCCTGGTTTAATGCAGAATTTTAAATCAGGTCTAAAAGAGCTGGCAAGAGCTGAGTGAGACAGGTGCCTTCCCTCCACTTCCCTGGAGCGAGGTCCAACATCCCACCTTGAACCAAAGAGCAGGAAAGCTCTTGTGGGCCCAACAATGGCCCAGGGTGTCTGGGGAATTAATCTATACTGGGAATATTGAGACTTTAACTCCTTAGATTTGCCTCTCTCACTGAGAGCTGGGCTGGAACTGATTAATTAGCCCTTGGCTAAACACTTTGAGATCCTCAGATGAAAGGCAGCCTGGAAGTCGAAAGGATGTAGAGCATTTATTGCCAGCTGAGAGAGACATGAAGAGCTGCAGAGTGTTGAAAGGAGTCCTGCCAATTAATTTACACTTAAACAGAAGTGTTGGGGTTGTTTTGCTGAAAACTTTGTTTTTCTGAAAATTGAAAAATAAGAAGTCAAACTAAAATCAAAAAGAAAAAGGAAAGGGTCAAGACTCATTGGATAATGTGATGCCATGTTCAGTTTTACTGATGAAAGCTTTGACACTGGAAAATTCAGTGATTCTCTGATTCTCAACAATAATGCACAGGAAATACATAAAGGCTTATTTATTGCTGTGAAAAGCAGGTAAAATAAAGCTGCTAAGAAAGAGAGGAGGCTGTGGTGAATCAGTCTGTGCACGAGGAAGGAAAAGTGATTTAGCTGCTTTCTCCTCTGAGCTGAAACAAGATTTAACCAGAGCACTTTACCCAGGAAAAAAAATCATTGGCGTTTCCAAGATGTGTTAATGAGGTGCTAATTAAAGGTGGGGAAGGAGGAGGGAGAGGTAGAGCTGCCCCAGCCCTGGGGAACAGCACAGGAGGGACCTGGAGCTGCTGCAGAGAGCCCAGAGGAGGCTCCAGGATGATCCCAGGGATGGAGCAGCTCTGCTGGGAGGAAAGGCTGGGAGAGCTGGGATTGTTCACCTGGAGAGGAGACCGGGGGTGACCTCAGTGTGGCCTTGCAGGGCCTGAGGGAGCTGCAGGAAAGATGGACAGATAAGATTCACAAGGGATGGAGGGACAGGGGATGGCTTCCCACTGCCCAGGGCAGGGCTGGATGGGAGATTGGGCAGGAATTGTTCCCTGGCAGGGTGGGCAGGCCCTGGCACAGGGTGCCCAGAGCAGCTGTGGCTGCCCCTGGATCCCTGGCAGTGCCCAAGGCCAGGTTGGACATTGGGGCTTGGAGCAGCCTGGGACAGTGGGAGGTGTCCCTGCCATGGCAGGGGTGGCACTGGGTGGGTTTTGAGGTCCCTCCTGAACCACTGTGGGATTCTATGATTGAAACTTTGTTTTATAATCAGTGACACTCCTGAATGAGAGGTGATTTTATTCCTCCTTTTCAATTTTGAAGAAAGCTGAAGTTAAACCCCTTGGCTGCAGAGAGGTGCTGCTGGCAGGCCTGGGGAGGGATGTGGCTCTGCTGTGCAAGTTCCATCATCAGCTCCTTATTTTAGGCCCATGCTTGTACTTTTCTGTAACATGATAACTGTGGTACACAACAAAGGGGCTGGAGGGGGCTCTTCCCCTCTTCCAGCAGCTCCTGGGCACCAATTTTGGCAGCAGCAGAAGGGCCTTGCCTAGTCCAGAGCCTCAGGAGAAATAACCACCAGGTGCCTCCAATGCAGTGCAGCGAGGGCAGAAATGGTGGGGTGGACACAAAGGGCAGAAAACAAGAGGTGAGAGAGACCCTGAGCAGTCCAGGTGGAGACTGAGGAGTCCATGAGCACTTGAACACCATCATTTGAGCTCTGCAATTAAAAATAGAAACCAAGCTTGGGGTAATTACCCAGAGCTCTGCTGTCAGTCCTCACCAAGGAACAGATCTGTGCTCAGATCAAAGCCCCTCTTTTGGAAATTCAGGAGTTGAGTCATTCCTTGCTCTCCACAGAGATCACAGAGCTCTTGTTTGCCATTCTTGCAGTTCACAAAATCTACAAGTAGAATTATGTGTGTGGGGAGAGGAGTGAAGAAATGTAAATTTGTGTTTTAATGATTTATCTTGGAAAACAAAAAAAATCTCACCTGAAGGATCTGAAGCCTCTGGATAATGAGGCTTGTTGATTCCACTTGAATTGTGCCTTTGTTTGGATGCTTTTAAGAAAGTGAATTATATTTGTCAGTAAATATTCACTCCAGCAATATGGGGATGTGGCTTTTTCATGGAATCCCAGAATGATTTGGGTTGGAAGAGACATTAAAGCTCTTCCAGTTGCACCCCCATGTCTGCAGGGACACCTTCCACCAGCCCAGGGTGCTCAGAGCCCCTTCCCAAGGTTTTGTATCCTCTGGTCCCACCCACCTGCTAAAGCTGAGTGACTCAGGGATGTTCTGGAATAGCCTTTAGTGGATTTGGGGACAGAAAAGTGAGATGGTCCCAAGGCAGTCATTTCTCATGGATTTTTTTTTTCCCTGATTGACTCTGGCCTCAGAGTAAATCTTTTATTTCTAAGAAAACCACAGAATAGAACAGAATAGTTTGTTGTTTCTTTATGCATTAACTTGACATTGGTGGATTTTCAGGGCTGATTTAACCTTTGCCTGCTGCTGGCATCAACTGGAACATGTGAAGAGCTCAAAGGATGGGCTGGGAGCATGGGGAGGGCTGGAAAATAGGCAGGGATACCTTAACATAAAGCAGCAAAGAGTTGTGGGGAACAGTTTTAAAATGAGCAATGCAGAACCCATCCCATTGCTCAGAATCACCCAAGGGAAGCATCCAGAGTCCTCTGGGACTCAGAGTGGCAGAAAACCTTGTCTGGAAACTCTCCAAGTCCTTTCATACTGAATTCAGATGTTCAGACTTTCACATCAGTTGATAATCTCAGCACAGGGCTCTCATGTGATGATGGAATTCTGCTCTGAGGGATCCCTGCCCCAGATCCCTTGTGCCCAGGAAAAGATCTAAGTTACAATTCTGCTCCCAGAAACCTCTCCCTGAACCACCTCTCTCCTGTGTGGGGCAGCTCCTGGACCTGGGCTGCAGCTGATGTGATGGTCAGTGACATTTTCTACCTGGTTTCCCAGGAAAGTCTGCAAAGTATCTATGCATCAGCTCTGAGCTGCAGTCTGCTCATGATCAGTCCTTGAAAAAATGAAAATAAAATGTCCTTGCTCTGAGGCTTTCTTGTAAACCAGGAAGGCAGGGAGGGAAAAATGCCCCAGGAGCAAAGTGCTGCCCCCAAAAGAGTTTTGAGTGAGCTGACAGGATGGATGCAGGGAATGGCTGCTTTGATGGCACTGTAGGAGGGAAGAAATCATTCCCCATGCTAAGGCCTAATTCTGAGTTGTATTTTAGATAGTCTCTGATACTCCTGGTGCAACTCCTGTGTCAGGTGTGGTTTCAAAGCAGAAGGGCTCCCATTGAAGCAGTATTTTGGCTTTGGACAGCCCAGCACAGTTCTGTGGGCTGGCCTGAGTCAGATACAAAATTTAAACAAATAACAACAAGCAGCTCATTTGTTAATAATGCCACAAGCCCCAGTGTCCCCTGCAGGGCTTCCATGGACTGGTTCTGTACATCACCTTCAACAAATTCTCCTGGTTTGCACTGAGGGAAACAAAGACAGGGTAGGACTTGCTAAATATGGCAGGAATTGTGATGTCCTTCAATGAAATGAGAAGTGTTTGGAATGAATCATGGAATCCCATGGCTTGAGTTGGGAGCAACCTTAAAGATCATCTCATTCCACCCCCAGCCATGGGCAGGGACACCTTCCACCATCCCAGGCTGCTCCAAGCCCCATCCAGCCTGGCCTTGGACACTGCCAGGGGAAGCTGCAACCTCATCCCAACTTTTCATTTCAAATGCCTCTTCTATTCCACCACTCTCTTACTATTTTTGGGCACTCTATGCATAAAGGATGCAAGGCTGCTCCACCTGTGTCCTTCCCTCAACCTCACCAGTCTATTTTAGACCTGGATTAAGTTGTGGGCCCTCTGAGGCAGAAACAAAGCACCTGCTTTGGTTGCAGAACTCCCATCAGCCCTGGCAATAATTGTTAATTATGAGTAGCTTTGTAATTTGCCAACCCCTCTACAGCAAGCCCTTGTGTGGGATGTGTGTGCACCAGGGTCACAGAGGCCATCTCAGGTCCTCAGATAGTTTTATGTACTCAGTGAATTTTATATGCTCAGCCAACTTTATACACTCAGCCGATTTTCCATTGTGCTGAAAATGGAACCCACCTTAGTGCTGGGAAAAACCTACTCAGGCAGGCAATGCCTTTCCCTGTCCTGCACAAAGCATTGCCTCTATGAGGATTTTCTCCATCCCAACAAACACTCTTTCTACAGGGAATTCTCCTCTGGGCTGGGTCTTGCCTCTGTGACCTCAGAGGTACAGACAAAGTGGCTTTGGAGCTCCTCTGAGCTTTTCCTGCTGGCACTGTGAGAGGTTTCACCCTCCTCAGCCACCTGAAAATCACCTGTGCTGGAGGAGCAGCTCCTGCCCTTTGCACCTAACGCTCAGGTACTTGTGAGCTCAGGTCCTGTGCTGCTAGACCATCTTCAGACAGCTCCATCCTGACCTTCCTGGGCATTCCTGGACAGCCAGATATGTGAGGTGACCCCAGCAGACGCTGTGGGACATTGGACTCAGCCTGGAGACTTGGGGTGACTTAATTGTGACCTTCCAGGATCTGAAGGGGCTACAAAAAACATGAAGAGGGATGGTGGACGGGGGTCTGGGGTGATAGGACAAGGGGGAATGGCTCCCCACAGCCAAAGGGCAGGGATGGATGGGATGCTGAGAAGGAATTTCTCCCTGTGAGGGTGGGCAGGGCTGGCACAGGGTGCCCAGAGCAGCTGTGGCTGCCCCTGGATCCCTGGAAGTGCCCAAGGCCAGGCTGGACATTGGGGCTTGGAGCAGCCTGGGACAGTGGGAGCTGTCCCTGCCCATGGCAGGGGTGGCACTGGGTGGGATTTAAGGTTGTTCCCAACCCAATCTATTCTGGAATTCTGTTTATGAAGCAGAAGGGACAGCGAGTGTCACATGCAGTATGTGCAGGGAAAGGTGGAATTGGTTCTTAACTCTCTTAACTATTTAATATAATTATAATTAATATATCTATTATAGCATGGAGAAGGGAGGATTTGGGAGAGCTCATTGTGGCCTTCCAGTACCTAAGGGAGGCTGCTAAAAAAGTGGCAGTGACAGGACAAGGGACAGTAGGTTCCAGCTGCAGAGGCAGGGTTTGATGTGATATTGTGAAGAAATTCTTCCCTGTCAGGGCAGGGAGGCCCTGGCACGGGTTGTCCAGAGAAGCTGTGGCTGCTCCATCAGAGCCCTGAGCACCCTCCTGCAAATCTCTGCAAAACCCAACTCTTCATTTAAACCAAGGCTCTCCCTGTGTGTATTCCATGGTCCTCTGGGCCTGTTGAAAACCCCGTGCTGGGCTGCACAGTCCCCAAATTTTCAACATCAAACCTCCCTCTGTCCACTCTGAAATCTCCCCAAGTTGTAAAATTGCAAAGAAAAACTCTGATGCTTTGAAGAGCAATGACATCAGATTGTTTTGCTTCTGTTTTCTGTGGATCCAGAGTCTGTTGTCCAGATGGTGGATCCACCCTCCACATTCAGCAGTCAGAGCCTGTTCTTACAGGGAATTTGTGCTAATTAAAAAATAGCATTTTACTGGAAATAGAATAAAAATATTTGGAAGTTTTGGAGCATTTTGGAAGCAAATAAAGATACTGGAAAGAAGGAGAGCAGTTCTGTCTCCCAAAGAAAGCAAGGGGATTTTTTGCCTTAATTTCTTAGGAAAATTGGGGTAAAATTTTTGGAGGAGATGCAGGATGAGGTTTTCCTTTTCAGGGGCAACACTTTCTAAGCTGCAGAACCTGAGTGCTATTGAGTGGTGAGAGTGGGAGCAATTGCACTCACAGGGCCTGGGGACTGTTCCAGCTCAGGGCAGAGGCAAAGTCCATGTGAATAAGGAAGGGAGGGAGAAGCAAATCCCTGTCCCTTCCTGCAGAGAAAAGGGAAGCTCCTGCCCTCACTTCTCCCATTGAGGTGGGGAGACACTGGGACAGGTTGTGGCTGCCCCATCCCTGGAAATGTCCAAGGCCAGGTTGGCCTGGGATAGTGGAAGTTGTCCCTGCCCATGGCACGGTTGGCATTGGATGGGATTTCAAGTTCTTCCAACCCAAATCTTTTTGGGATTCTGTAATTTCATCTCTTGTTGTTATGCCATGATTTGATCTGGTTCATGGTGCTGGGAATGGCACCAGCTCTGAGGCAAGACTGGAGCCAGGAAAAAGAGGAAATGGGGAGGAAAAGGGCCCTGAGCCCAATGGAGTCCATGTCTCTGTGAAGGCTGGAAAGCATCCAAGTCTGTCAGATATAAATTCTTCTGCTGATGTTCCTCCAGGTTTTCCCAGTGGAAAACCAGTCAGAAATGGTGGCCTGAAATCAAGTCAGGGACTCATTTGTCACCACTCAGTCCTGTGCTCCAGAGGACCAAAAACTGCAAAGGCCAGAAGAATATGAAGGAGAGAAAATTCTTCCCCTGTGGATCTGAATTCAGGGAGGACAAACAAGATTTGTGCTTCTGGGAGAGGTTTCCTTTTTTTCAGCATCTGCTTAGGATCTTTTATTTTTCTCTTCTTTTTTTTCACTGAATTCCTTCAAACACTTCATTAATTTTCACCAGAGTATCATGTGGAGCCCATCCCCTGGATCAGAGGAATCATTAAATTGGGATTTGCAGATAAAATCAGCAAATTGCACAAGTCAACAGCAAAAGTGCCTGACATGGACACGTCTCCTTAATCAGGAATCATTGCCAAGCATCAGATGCTGAAGGAGAGGATCTCCTGAATGAACCAGCTCCTAAATCTTTCCATCCACACTGAAGGAAGAGGCCAGTGCAATTTTCCAATGAATATTCCTGGTCACAGTAAAACAGGCTCTTAAAAGGCAACATCCAAAGGAATAAAAGCAAGTAAATGAAAGGATTTAAGTTTCAAGGCTAAGTCTGCATTCCAAGGAAGAACTGAAATGTACATGCATAAACAGAAATAAATATAAATACAAACCCAAATATAAATGTAATTAAAATGGTTTAAATGCTGAGAAGGATCAGGGTGTTACCACAACAAAGCAGCCAATGAAGTCCCTGGAAAGGCTTCTCAGCATGTTATTGCTCTGGAAAAGCCATGGAGGAATAGCAAGTAGGGAAATGTGAACCTGTTTCCTCACAAATTTTGGTCCTATTCACACTCAAAAATTCCCTTGGTGTGCTCAGGCCCCGGTGGGTTGGCCCTGGCTGGATTCCAGGTGCTCCCAAAGCTGCTCTGTCCCTGCCCTTCCCAAGTGGACAGAGCAGAGGAAATGGAATGAAAGGCTCTGGGTTGGGACAAGGACAAGGAGAGATCATACAACAGTCACAGCCTTGAGCCAAACAGACCCAGCTTGGGGAACTGAGTTTAATTTACCGGCAAATAAATCAGAGTAACATGATGAGAAATAAAATGAAATCTTAGAACCCCTTGTGTGGTGCTCCCAGGAACAATGTGGGCCCCCCAAAGGAAGAGCCTCTTTCCCCATGTGTTTGTTCCTGTTGAAAGACATTTCCTGGCAGAGGGGGAGTGGTGGTTTTGTTCTCAGATCTTGAGACCTCCCTGATGAACTTCTGCCCTGCAAGTGAATGAAATCAGTATTTTATTGCCTGTCTAGAAGACACTGCTGCTTTGGAGGCTGGAGTGTAACAAACTTGCTGTTTATTACAATTAACAAATAAATCCCTGCACCTTTAAATTAGATCATAAATCTCTTGTGCAATTCAATAGTGCAGTAATGATGTTTTCCTTCCCCGAAGAGAGCCTCCAGTGATAGGAGACAGGCAACTTCTCTTCCAAATAATGTGACCCCGAGGACATTCCCTGTGACACATTTGGCCTTTTGGTCAGTGACTTCCTTCCCTCAGAATCATCTTTGATGTTGTATGAGCACAGCTCTGCCAGCTGGTGAGTGATACCAGCTTCAGCTGCAGAGAAAACAACTGGAGGTTTTCCACAGGAGTCTGGATGTGGCCCTTGGGAATGCAGAGGTTTATTGGGATTATGGTGCTGCTGGACTGATGGTGGGACCAGGTGGACCTGAAGGTCTCTTGCAACAGTGAGGATTCTACGAGCTGAAGGACTGAACTTGACCTCCACACCCGGAGCTCCTGGATCCTTCTCCCCCCACCAATCTCCCTTCAGACTCAGGTGTTCCTGCTTGGGAGGATTTTCTTGTCCTTCTCTGTCCCTTGTTTGTCCTGTTTTCCCCAACACCAGTGTTACCTCTGTTTTCACCAACACCAGTGTTACCTCTGTTTTCCCCCCATGATGTTTGGCAAAATATTCACTCAAGGCTCTGTTTGCTAAGTGTTTGTGCCACTTGAAGCTCCCAGTAATCAAAACTGCTGCTAATTAGGTGCAGTGCAATTAAATTACTGCCTTTCAGTGAAGCAAAGACACAATCCCAATTAACAATAATAATTCAAAACAATTAAGCAGCTACTACTGGACTTATTTTCATCCAACTTGCAGTAAATGAGCCTTCTCTCCAGCAGGCCTTTAGCTCCCAGGTAAACAAAGTAAATAACAACAACTCTATAAAGGGAAAAATCAATAAAAGATCATTTGCAACTTGTAAAAGGTTTGCAAATCTGAACATGAAGAGTAGATTGCATTTAATAAAGCTTCAATATATTGTGCATTTACAAGGTAGAATTTGAAACAACCAAGATTGAGGTTTCCAGAGCAGTCTATAGGGATGGAGATTAGGAACAGCTGAATGTTTAAAGCATGGAGCCCTCTTTCTCTCTCACTTTCCTTGTGTTATTTTTTGGCAGAAATTCCCAATGGAATCCTTTCAGCAGAAATTACAGTTTTGCTTTTGAATTTACAGAAGCTTTCAAGTGCACAAGTTTTCTTGGTTTCATTGTAAGATCAGAATTTTTCTGGTGACAAAACAGAGACAGAATTGGCCCAGGAGGGTGCAGGCCTTATTTCCAGTCTGGAATTCTGGCTGACCCCCAGCACTTCCAGCTAAGGAAGATCCTTTGGGATGTGCCAGGTTTGCTCTGAACCAAAGGCAATTCTTCCTCTTTACTCACCCCAGAAACAGCTGAGCAAGGCTTGGTAGGAGAGGCAGGACTAATTTGCAATTCCTAGATTGTGTTTCTGTTTTTCCTAGATTTAGATTTGTGATGTGGATGTTGGAGCAGTGGGGGCACCAGCCTTGTCCCTGGGTTGGGTCATTTTGGCTGAAGATGTTTATTAAAGCATCTTTTCTAGAAATTGGCTAAAGACAGTGGGGTTTGGTCATTGCAAACAGCTGCCTTTGCTCTTTGCAAGAATAAACACAGAGGAAAATCTGCCCTGGGACCTACTCCAAGGACGAAGGAAGCCTGGAGAGTTCCTAGGACCAAGGAGGTTCTGGAAGTTTTCCTTTGGCTGGGGAATTTGTTTGGCTGTGAAAGGTCACAGTTGTTAAACTTTAAGTCCATGCTCTCCTGTTTTATGCAGAAGCCCTTTAAGATTTAATGGAGGAGTCACTGGAGCGTGGCAGGTGAAGGTATGAGGGCCATGCCAGAGCATTGTGTCCTCCACTGTCCTTCCTGCAAACTGCAAACAGCAGAAATCCCTCTGACTCCTCAGGGAATGGTGCTGAAATGTCTCAGCTGGAAAAGATGTTTGTCCTTAGCTGGAGACGTGACAAACTTGGAATGCACCACTTCCCTTGGTCCCTACTGCCAGTCATGGAGTGTTTGCCTGGGAAGGGACCTTAAAGCCCACCCAGTGCCACCCCTGCCATGGCAGGGACACCTCCCACTGTCCCAGGCTGCTCCAGGCTCTGTCCAGCCTGGCCTTGGACACTTGAAGGGATGTGGACTCCACAACCTGTCTGGGCAAGAGCCATATTTCCAGAGTTTTACTAATATATTTTCTTATTACATTGGTCTTCTTTCACCCTACAGATTTTGTGGCTTTCATCTCAATTCAGTGAGTCTTTCATTTCCAGCCATTTTATGGCCCCAGCATTGTGTCTCTGTGTGAGCAATCTCCCATAAGTTCTGTTGGATCTCTTTTTCATGGCTGAAACAGCCTGACAGAGCACATGGCTGGAGGAATCTTCTGCCCAGCTCCCTGCCTGCTTTGGCTTGGTTTTTGGCACCTGCCTGTGACTCCTTTACTGCTGTTGGTGCAGAGCTGTTCCAGGGCTGCTCGGGGGCCTCCAGGCTGTGACCTGGCAGCTGGCCAGTCCCATCCCAGCAGCCAGAGCTGTGCCTGGAGTGGGTGTGATCCTTGAGAAACCCTGATGTTGAAAGGCGGGCTCTGAACCTGGCCTGAGGTTCCATGATCCTGAGGAGGATCATTGCAGCCAAGGCTGGCATGTACCAAGCCCTCAGCATGCCCTGGCACTGCTGTGCCCTGCCTGGGTGATCAGGGTCCGTGGCAGGAGCTGGTCCTGTGGCAGAGTGGTGCTGTGCTCCCACTCCAGGTGAAACTGCACCTGCTCCCCAAGAAGTCCTTGCAGTGAAATTGCTCCATAATGAATATCCTGATTAATCTGAGGGCCTATGCTAATGAGAGCAGGCAAAGTCTTCTGGAATCCCAGAGGCTCTGCCATTCTCCTCCAATATGTAACACTTGATATTAGGGAGGGGAAGATTTTACTAAGAGAGGGAAGCATGAATAATGTATTGATGGATAATGGTAAAAAGTGATTATTATTCCTCCTTTCCCTTGGATGTACCAGCATTGTGTTAAAGACAGACTTTGTTCAGAGGAAAAGGATAATTTGAAACAGGGACGTGATGAAGCGTCTGGCAAATTACAGCCATGTGAGTGTGGCAGATGGTGCCACTGTGTCTGACAATTGCTGAGACACCAAATTACTTCCTCGAGTCAAGAAGGCCAATTTTTGCTGGATTTGTCTGTGTTTACAAAGGATAAACAAACCTGTTTGCATGGAAATGTGGGAAGAAGCCTGGAGAGAGCCTCCCCAGCCTGCTCTGTGTGAAGTGTTGAGGGAACTTTCAAGGTACAGAGCTCTGGAGACACCTGTTATGCAGGTAGCTGCAGAGATCTGTTGCTAATCCACTCAAAAGCTCTGACTCCCAGTGCGACCAACACCAGGCTAAACTGGGGCGGGTGGAGGGGCTGGAGGAGCTGCTGCAGGAACACAGGAATTCTTGTCTGTGAGGCAGAGGCACAGCCATGCTCAAGGCAGAGCCAAACTGAATTTATCCAAGTCCAGCAATGCCACTGCAAGGTCACAGCTGTGACCACAGCTGCTGGACCAGAGGTGTGCAACAGCTGGTTGGAATGGAGGGTGTTGTTAGTCACAAGTCCCTGGGGGATTTGGGGATGGTCATGCGCTGCTTTGACTTTCCACTGACTGGAATGTCCACAGCTGAGGTGAGATTGGCACCTACATAAAAAATTTCTCCCCACTTCTAATTAATGCCCAGCCAGAAATCTGCTCCCTAAAGTCTCTGTGCTCCAGGGCCCCACCTGCACACAGGGAATTATGTCCTCAATCATTTGCTTCTACCTAGACTTAGGATATACTTAACTGGGTCAAGGATTCCTCTCATCACAGCTGAACTCTTTATTATCACAGTGCTGGGAACAGCTGGACTGCTCAAGGAACATCACATAAGGTTGATGGTTGGTCTTGATGATCTTAAAGGTCTTTTCCAATCTTAACAATTCCCTGATTCCATGATTCTGTGATCACTCAGGTGCAGGTTCCTGAGCAGGGCCGGCAGCTGAGGCTGAAGCAGCATTTGCTGCTCTGCCTGAACCCTTGTGTGGTAGCACTGAAACATTGAACTATTCAGCCCCACGAGCCCAGGGTGAATCATCACCAGAATGCTGCTGTCCCCCTGATAATGTCACACAAAGGCAGTGCTCTGTGTGTTTGTGGCACAGTTCAGTGCCCTGTCACACCACACTCACCCCTTGATCCTGGGCCCATGTCCCTGGGACAGCCGGAGTTCCTGGCTGGCAGAGCCCCCCTGGGCACAGGCTTGGGGAACAAAGCAAGCTGTGACCTGGAGTGCTTTCCTCACTCTGTCCTGTTCTGCCCAGGCCCAGCCTCGGCGTGGCCCTGCTTGTGGAACAGCTTTGAAACCACCTGGGCACCCAGGGCTGGCCCAGCCCAGTCCTGCCAGGCCATCCCAGCTCCCCAGGGAAACGTTTCAGCTCCATGTCCTGCTCCACCTGCCCACGGCCCTGTCCCTGGCTAGGAGTCAGCCCTGCTCCTGCTGTGACAGCTGAAATTGCTCCCTAGCCCAGTTCTATCAAAATGATCTGGATTAGCTTAAAACATTGCTAATAGTAGGGTTTTGTTTGTTGAATTTTTTATAGCTGTTCTGACAGAACCAGGTTAGACAGCAAGGATCTGATCAGTGGTGCCAGCTGATGGCAGAGCTGGGAAGCTCCTACCCCACCTCAGCTGAACCCAGCACAGCTTCTGTGGTGACAGTCCAGAGTCTTTTATCTGTCTGCAGCTCTGGCAGCAACTGGCACCTGTTTGGAGCCAGTGTGCATGGAGGTGGCAGCTGTGCATCCCCTGGGTGACATCCTGCAGGATCCTGCTGCGGAGTTGCCTTTGCAGGAGGAGCAGGTTGATGGAGAAAGAGCAGTCTGAGAATTCAGGCTAGATTTGGGCTGGGGTTGGAGCTCTGGCATTGTCACAACCTATTTGGCTTTGTTCAGGCAGGGTTTGGCTCCTGTGTTTGTCCCCTTGGGTCAGGCAGGATGTCCCTGTCCCTGTCCCTGCCCACACAGACAGAATCAGGGGAGAAGGGGAAGGGACACGAGCCAACATTGTGAACTGCCAGCACAGGAGGCCAAACACGCTGGGCTCACCCAAAGGGAGCAGGAGCAGATTGAGGGAGGGGATTGTCCCCCTGTGCCCTCATGAGACCCCAGCAGCAGAGCTTGCTCCAGGTCTGGGACCCTCAGCACAGGCAGGACACAGAGCAGTTGGATCATGTCTGGAAGAGGCCATGGAGATGATCCAGGGCTGGAGCCCCTCTGGAGCCAGGCTGGGAGAGCTGGGGGTGCTCACCTGGAGAGGAGAAGCTCCAGGGAGAGCTCAGAGCCCTTCCAGGGCCTGAAGGGGCTCCAGGAGAGCTGGAGAGGGACTGGGGACAAGGGATGGAGGGACAGGAGACAGGGAATGGCTTCCACTGCCAGAGGGCAGGGCTGGATGGGAGATTGGGCAGGAATTGTTCCCTGGCAGGGTGGGCAGGCCCTGGCACAGGGTGCCCAGAGCAGCTGTGGCTGCCCCTGGATCCCTGGCAGTGCCCAAGGCCAGGTTGGACACTGGGGCTTGGAGCAGCCTGGGACAGTGGGAGGTGTCCCTGCCCATGGCAGGGGCGGGAATGGATGGGTTTAAGGTCTCTTCCAACCCAAACCAGTCTGAGATGCCATTTTCTGAATCCATACTCGATGCCATGAAGATCTGCAGGGGCTTTAAGGATGGAAGGAGCCTCTGCATTCTCCTGGAGGACATTCCAAAGGCTGGGCTGAGGTGCCTTTTTCAGCTGTGTCTTTCTGCTCAGGAAATCAGCCTGACAGCAGAGGGGCCCTCAAAAGGGAGGGGCTTGGTACTGGAAAAAAAAAGGCCCTTGGAAGAGGTGAATTCCTCCAAAAAGGTCATGGAATGAGTGATTTACTCTTGGGAGGAGCTGGTGAAATCCTGCTGCAATGGAGAGGGAACAGGAAGAAATCTGGGTATTTGTGGGGGGAAGTTCTGGTCCATTAAATACTCAAGGAAACTTCAAAAAAAGAAATCCCCACCCTCTAGGGTGTCTCTTATTGAACAATTTGATCTTCAAGGCACACATCCTTCAGAGCCATGATCCAAAGCAGACTTTACTTAGTAAACTCCTTTTAGACATGTTGTAGGTACCTTCAGTTATTGGATTCCCAGCTTCAAGCACTTAGGGGTTGGATTCTCACCAAGAAAATTCAGAGCTCTGAAGGACCTGATTCAAGAATTTTGAAGATGAGAACCAAGGGGAAAATTTTATTGCTGAACAGCTTTTCCTCACTGATTTTTAAGTTGTAGAGAGCTCTGGCAGTGGATGTAGAGCTCAGCATGAGTTTGCACTTAAGCTGGAACTCAGGAATCCTCCAGAATTTCTGTCTCCAGCACTGAAAAGCTGCACCTTCCAACACTTCAAATTTGGACACACCAAGTCATGGACTAAGGCCTGGTTTCCCAGTGTCCAGCCTTTTCCTGGTCTACCACACCAGAGGTTTACTTTGAAATTTTCCAGCTCCAATGGATGTCTGAAGTTTCTTCCTTTTTTTTTTTTTTTTTTTTC
>VWYP01010949.1:0-15384 GCA_013400435.1 Pycnonotus jocosus | reverse complement strand
TTTTTTCCTTTTCCCCAACATTTCTTAGGGAATTTTATCCCCACTGCCCCTTTGCTCTAGAGGGGCAGGGTAGATTTGGTGTTGTGGGGAATGTGGCAGGGCTGGGATGGTGGGACCATAAGTAAATAATGGCACCAAGCTGTTTCTCCTGACCTGGGGAGTTCTTTACAATCCTTTATAAGGAAGCTGAGCCCAGTCCAAGACCAAGCAGAGAGAAATAAACTCCTCTGGCTCGTTTAATCACATTCATCATCCAACTGCAGGTCCCAAAGCTCTGATGCAGAGTTTCCAGAGCACAAGCAACACGGACAGTATCAAACAGCTCAAAAGGGAGAGAAAAAAGGGGCATGGTGCAGAATGCAGAGCAACAAAGTCAAATCTGCTCTCTGGAGCTGCTCAGCTGCATTTTGGAGATTACTTTGAAGCTGGTGAATCTGAAATTCCTCATTAGGAGCCAATGGCAGATACAGGAGCTGCACTTCAAATCTGGGTATGAGGAGATCATTCCAACACTGACCTCCCTCCCTCCACTTGATACAACATTTGCTTCAATCAAAGAGGTAATTAAACTCCTGAGATGAGAAATCCCCACGGTTCATGTCCTGAATATGGTGCAGCAAAAGTTCTTCAGTAATGAAACGGCACAACCTGCAGTTATTGCTGGAGCCAGACAATGCCTGAGGCAAAAAGACACGGAATAACTTCTGTCAAGGCTGCTCTGCTTGCCCTCAAGTGCCCCACAGGAGGCCAGGCAGGTACAGCCTCAGTAATGCAATCAGAGCTCCGTGAAATGGAGCTGATTAATGGCAAGGGAACCACGGACATGGGGGATCCAAGAGACTGGGACTGCAGAGAGGGGAAACTGGAGCAGCTCCTTCCCCTCAAATGAGTCCAAATGCAGATCCAATCCCAGTGCTGGCCCCGCTCCAGGCGAGGACAGAGAAGCCAGGAGGAAAACTGTCAGTGGTGGGGTTTTTCTTTAGAAGCTCCATTTTGTTGAAATAAAATCTGTTCAGGAGAACTCATCAATAAAGACATGGTTGAGTAATCCTGTCTTTTGTCTGGTTCCAAGGAAATGCTTGGGATGGAATCAATGCACTGAGCTGAAAATGGAGAAATGGAGCTGCAGAGAAATTCCAGCATCACCCAAAGCAAGTGGTGTGATGACTCCACCAGGAGGAAAAAAAACCCAAAAAAAACCCAAAAAAACCAAACCCAGCTGGGTTTGAGATCAAAGCAGGGCTTACAAGACTGGCATTTCCTGCCAAATGGAAGCCTGGTTTCTGAGGAGTTTGAAGAGTGGCTTGAGAAGGGAAAGTCTGCAGATGTCTGGGAAGCCCAGGAACTTTAACAGAAGACAAACTGAGGCTGCTCAGAACTGCTAGGCCATAAATCTTTCTCTGGGCTTTCTAGAAAGACTTTTGTCTGTCCCTGACCTGAAAGGAAAGAGGCAGTGAAACATCCACCATAAAGCACCTCTGGAATATCTGTACCAGTCTGCAGTGAGTGCTGCTGGATTATATAGAAATTCCAGGGGTAAACACAGACTGCTCCAAGTCCTGTCCAACCTGGCCTTGGGCACTGCCAGGGATCCAGGGGCAGCCACAGCTGCTCTGGGCACCCTGTGCCAGGGCCTGCCCACCCTCCTAGGGAGGAATTCCAAATTCCTTCTTTCTCTCTGGCCTTGTTTCCACCAATAAACCCCAGGATTTTTTGTGAAATTCCCAGTACAGCTCTCCCTGGAGTTCTCACCTCATGAACTCCTGTCTTGCCACAAGTAAAACTAATCGTTTTTAAGTGGATCTGTGCAACATATTTGATGTTTTTTTCTGGAGCATCCAGGCAGGAATGAGCAGCTGGGTCCCCAGCCTGGTGCTGCTCCACATTCCAGAGCAGTTTTCTCTTGCACTCAGGTTTGTAGCATCAGGCAACACCACTGGCTGTGTCTGGGGCTGCTGGCACTGTGAGACTCCTGTCACAGTTCCCATTTCCCTGGCTAATTATGCCCTGTGAGCCACCAGGAGCGAAGGGAGCTCTTTGCAAACCATGTGTTGATCAGCTCCTGCCTGGAGCAGAGAAATTGGGTGCCCTGGTAATGACACTGCTCCCTCCTGTCATTGCACATGCTCTGCCTGAGTGCTGGAAATGCCTCATCCTTTCTGAGGCTGCACAGATCTGTTCCTTGTTTCCTTCTCCTTCACCCCTAGGCAAAGAATTTGATGCTGTCTCTGGAGGCTTCCCAGGATTTCCTGGCTGTTTAATCAGGGTCATGGCTAAGATCAAGGGTTGCAGTTTGTGCTGTTTGTGGTTAACAGGACGTTTGTCTTTCCCCAGGCAAACAGGGTCTAAAAGGGATGTGCTGGGAAGGCCCTGAGCTCCTTCAATAAAATCAATTGATCTGTATCTGAAAATCTGCAGAGTTGCATGTTCCCTATTTCCACTCTTCCTTCTCCCCCAGGCAGTGCCAGGTGTGGGAAAGATATTGAGGTGGTACCATGTTCTGTGTCTTCTTATTTTCACTGGATCAGGATTTGTACACAAACCACCCCGTGTTTCCCACCAGCACAGGGGGATCTTAAGCACAGCATCCCTAAGAATAGTGACTGGACACAGGGAATGGCTCCCACTGCCAGAGGGCAGGGCTGGATGGGAGATTGGGCAGGAATTGTTCCCTGTGAGGGTGGACAGGCCCTGGCACAGGGTGCCCAGAGCAGCTGTGGCTGCCCCTGGATCCCTGGCAGTGCCCAAGGCCAGGTTGGACATTGGGGCTTGGAGCAGCCTGGCACAGTGGGAGGTGTCCCTGCAGGGGGACAGGTGGGTGGAACTGGATGGGCTTCAAGGTCCCTTCCCACACAAACCATTCCATGTTTCTGTGATCTTATGTCTCTATGAACACCTTGCTGAGGCCATGGGCAGAGACACCTCCCACTGTCCCAGGCTGCTCCAAGCCCCATTCAAGCTGGCCTTGGACACTGCCAGGGATCCAGGGGCAGCCACAGCTTCTCATCTCAGTCTCCCAAGACCAAACTTCCCTGTTTTGGGACAAAGCCCCGGCCCCTGAGGTGCTGAATTCATTCACCTGCCTGCAGGAGAGCCTTTGCTGTCCTCACTGCCCTGTGTACTTGGCCAAGCTCCTCAGGCATTTCTGGTGGATTTGGGGCTGCTCCCTACAGAGCTTTTGCAATGGATGGGTACTCCAGGGTTATTTAAAAGATGCAATCTGGCAGAAACCAGCAAAGTTTTCAAAGCATTTGTACAAAACCCAAGATTTATTCCTATAACAGACAAAAATTGAAGCCTGCAATAGGCATCTGCATGTCTGATGAGCTGGAATCTCCAAGGATGGCTTTGGTTATCCTTGATACATGCAGTGCTTGGCTTATGCACAGGACATCATCACAGGAACGTTCAGGAAAGGATTTTCTTTGGGAAGTGAAATCCTTGGTTTCACCAGTGTTCATGCAGTTCCCTTTCTAATTCCAAGCTGAAGCAAGCAGCAATTCTGATCCTCACAAAGAGGGCACGAGGAAGGGCTGTTCTTACAGTGCAGGCCCCACCAAGACAAGCGAAAAATTAAATGGGATTAATTTAACCAGATTATATCCTTATAGCAAATACTCCTGGCCCAGAATCAGAATCACATTACCTCTGCCTCAAATTAATTGCCTGTCAGCTGAGCTGGGTGGCTGTGGGCAGCACTCACCTGCAGCAGAGATGAGGTCATAAATGCAATTTAATTCCTTTTCATTGCAAATGAAAGCAAATTGCTCCATCTCGCCTTCCTTGAGCTGGATGGGAGGCTCAGGAGTGCTAAAGGAACAGATTAACATCAGGCTTCCCTGAAGGGCTGAAGTGGCCTTGATTTGCTTTATCTTAATTTGCTTTAGATAAACTCAGTTACTTCAAGAAGTTCATTGTAAGGAATTGTCAGGAGGAATTTGGTGAAGACAAGCTCGTGGTGGATTAAATTTCCTTTTCTCTCTACAAACATTTTTTTCTGCTCTGGACCAACAAAGAGCCACCTCTGCAGAAAGTGGGAGCAGAACCAACACAAGCTCAATCCAAAGCCTCTCCTAATTTGTTTCCTCAACTTCACTCTTGACATCAGTTGGGCTCCAGGAGCTGTTTACATTTAGCTCCAATAACTTCAGATAATGTACTATTAACTGCTGAACTAATGATCCCAGGCTTAGCATTTCCATCAGGACCTCACCCTATTGAGCTGACAGTCCTCAGATAATTTTCCCTCTAATTAAAGTAATTAAAGACAACGTTGTTGGAAAGACCTTCAGGCAACCAGAGACAGAGATGGTAATAAGCAAAGCACATCCCTAGTCGTGTTTCTTTTGATCTGGAGTTTAATTGCTGGCAGCTGGGCACAGATTTGTATTTTCTGTGTGTGAGGGTGCCTGGCTCCATGGGACAGTGAGGAGCACCTGGGCCTGTCCCCTTCTCATGGCACTTCTGGCTGATGGGGCAATGAACATTCCCAGGTATCCCATTTTCCTGGACCTGCACTGGCCAAGAGCTTCTGAGTGTTTTTCCTTCACTGTAGCGTTTCATGAAGAGGCAGGAACATAAGAGAAGATGGAGATTCTTCCATGTGTTTGTGCTGCAGAGGAATTTGGTGAACAAATTTCCTCTGGGCATCCAGGGCTGTCCAGTGATGATGGGAAGAGCCTTGGGAAACTTAATCCCAGTCTAAATTTGACCTTGCCCACACATCCCTGTTTGTGAAGAGTGTTTCAGAGGAGTTTCACCATTCCATTCCCCACGGACAATAACACCATGTTACTGTCAAACACGCCCTGGATCTGCTACGTTTCTTCTAAAGAGGAATTTCCCCATGGAAAGGGTGTTCAGCCTGGCAGGGGCTGCCCAGGGAGGTTTGGAGTTCCCATCCCTGGAGGTGTCCAAGGAATGCCTGGAGGTGGCACTCAGTGCTCTGGGCTGGGGACAAGGTGGAGATCAGGCACAGGGTGGGCTCAATGGCCTTGGAGGGATTTTCCATCCTCAATAATTCTTGAATTCTATGATTAAATCTCCCATTCTCCATAAAGATAAAAATAATTTTTGAGGACTACGACTGCAGCTGTTGGGCAGTGGCCTCATGGCTCCCATGGGTGATCTGGCTCCTGGTGTCCTTTCAGGCCTTGTCCCACCTATCCCTGCAGCCTCTGACCCAGAAGGAGCCATCTCAGGAGCACCTGGGCTGAGATCAGGGCTCATTCCTGTGGAATGGAATGTTCATCCTTCCCTGGGGGTGCCCAGTAAGGGTCCCGTGGGTCAGTTCAGCCAGGTCAGGGCTGTGGGTGACTGATGGGGTGGATCTGCTCAGATTTAGGGCTGGTTTGAGGCAAGGGAGGGAGGAACAGTCTGGAAGCAAGGGGAGAAGGAGAAGCAGAGGCTGCTGTTGGATCAGCTCATCCCATCTGCTGGAGCTGGAGCTATCAGAGCCTTTCAGTGCTGCAATGCTCCAATTTCCCCCCTGGTCTGCGAAACTGAGCTTGTTCTGCTGCTTGTGAAGCTCATCTCTCTGCGCTCTCCCAAGCCGTGGAATTGTCAGCACAGCCTCACTTTTCATTTCCAACATCTCAGCCCCGACTCAGGGAAATGATGCAGGGTATGCTAGGGAGATTTAAAATCAGCTGATGTCTCTGGGCAGGTCTGAGCAACTACCATGAGTTAGAGAAATGGGGAAGGACCTGGAGCCCCAGGAGAGGCTGAGGGAGCTGGGAAAGGGGCTCAGCCTGGAGAAAAGGAGGCTCAGGGGGACCTTGTGGCTCTGCACAAGTCCCTGCCAGGAGGGGACAGCCGGGGGTGTTGGGCTGTGCTCCAGGGAACAGGGACAGGAGGAGAGGGAACGGCCTCAGGCCGGGCCAGGGGAGGCTCAGAGTGGAGTTTGGGAAAATTTCTTCATGGAAAAGGTTGCAAAGCATTGGAATGCCCAGGACAGTGGTGGAATCCCCATCCCTGGAGGTGTTCAGAAAACCTATGGATGTGGCACTTGGGAATATGGGTCAGTGGTGATGGCTGGAATCGATGACCTGTTCCAAACATAATGATCCCATGATTCTGAGTAAAAGCCAGGAAAAGCCAGAGGAAGCAGCAGCATGAAGGACACTTGGAAATCACATATAAACCTTACAAGAGTTTTTGTGTGGGTCCTTAACTGGCATGGACAGGGATTATGAAACTCAGTGTTATTTCCTTGGCTCAGACCTTGGGAAGTGTCCAGGCTTTGACAAGAGCAGTGTCTTCTGGTCTGTCTTCAGTTGATCACCTTTCTACTGACCAAAGCCCAGGAGAAGCTCAGGTAATTATTTTCAGTTGTTTTTTGAGGAGAGCTGATTAAAAGTGACTGAAGCCCTAATGAAAGCTGACCAGCTTTCCAAACTCGAGATGAAAACCCTTTGGCTTCATTCCCCTGGGCTGGAGAGGTAACATTGGAATTAAAAGCAGGGGAAGACAGAAGAACAATTAACAAAATTCCTCCAGAGGTGCAATTATGAAAATAAAGCAGCTTTATAGTAGAAATTCAGTTTTGTGGAGCAGCTCCCTAAGCAGAGCGTGGTGTAGTTCATTCTCTTGTGCTGCAAATTAGTATCATTTTAGAATTTTGAAGAACAGATCATCTCCTTTTGCTGTTACTCTAAAAGCAGCTACTGCAGTCAAAGCACGGTTCCCAGCCTGCTCTCAGTGGATGCTGCCAATTTATCCTGGAAGAATACAAGTGACAGCTCTGCAGCTTCATGACAAAGGTTTAATTCAGCTTTACACATCCTTGATTTCAATTTACACAGAGAAATCCTGCTCCAGTCACTCAGTGTTTCATATCGGGGCAGATCCCACATTGTCTGAGTAACTTGTTCTGAATCTCCTACAGCTGCCTCCAGTCGTGGCTCAGGGATGAGCTGCTCCCTCTCAAACCACAACCAACTTTGTGACATTTCTGATAAACATCTCTCCACTTTCTGAATGCTCAGATTGTTATCACTCGTGTGCAGTCGGCATTTTCTGCAGGGAAAGAAAACGTGGAAGAGGAACAGCTCCAGATCCTGCATGGAAGAGGAAACAGAGAAGATGGGTTGTGACCCACCTGGCTTTAGAAATTTGAGGAAAAAGAAAAGAAAAACACTTTCAGCTTGAATGTTTGGTCTGATGTGAATCAGGGGATGGGTTGGGAGGGACCTAAAAGCCCACTCAGTGCCACCCCTGCCATGGCAGGGACACCTTCCACTATCCCAGGCTGCTCCAAGTCCTGTCCAACCTGGCCTTGCACTCTGCCAGGGATCCAGGTGTTAGCATAGAAAAACACACAATCACAGCATAGCTTGATCATATGCAGGTGCTTTTGTTGGAGAGCTCTGGGAGTCCAGGGTACAAACCCAAATCAGGCTCCGACATGAATTCGGGATGAACATGTTTTATACCCTTCTCGTTATATAACTACATGTTCATTATCAGACTTACATTGTTCTATTGTATACATTGATTTTGCTCAAGCCTGAATCCTTATAATTATCATCAAGCCCCCCAAACATCGCTTCTCATGATTCTTATAGTTTCCCATGATTCTTGTTATGATTAAACAATAATTCAATTACCAAACAATCATTACATTTATCACATGATGATTACACAGATGCAGCCTCACATGATGCAGCAAAACAAAGCTCAACCTCCATTCCAGCTCCTCCTGCCTCTGGTTCCCTTTCCCAGGCCTACCTAGGCCCAACCTTTTTTCCATTCCCCCCTGAATCTATTTCCATGATTTTAGAAACATTTTAACCCTATGCTATCACAGGGGCAGCCGCAGCTGCTCTGGGCACCCTGTGCCAGGAGCTCCCTTGTGAGCCTTTCCTTTGCTGCTGGTGCTGTGCTGGGTTCTTTACCTGTCCTGAAAGCGGCACCTGGGCACCAGACCTGAGGGCACAGCGGCAGCCCCATGGCAGCTCCTGCTCCCCCGTTAGAAAGTGCTGCATTCCCCTGCCTTTCGCATTCCCCTGCCCTTCGCATTCCCCTGCCCTTCGCATTCCCCCGCCTTTCGCATTCCCCCGCCTTTCTCGGGCCTGGCTAACAGCTGCAGGGGTTGGGGGCAACATACCCCGGTCCAGGAGGGAAGGGAGGTACAAGAGCCTTACAGGATCACGCCGTGAGCAGCGTGTTGGCAGGCAAAGCACGACATGACTTCTGAGGGTGCTGATTAGATGGGTTCATTCGCGGGTCCCACACCGGGAGGGAGCATGGCTGACACAGGCCGCAGGCAGGCCAGAGACAGGCCAGAGACAGGCCAGAGACAGGCCAGAGACAGGCCAGAGACAGGCCAGAGACAGGCCAGAGGCAGGCAGGCCGTTCCCAGGGGCAGACCAAGCACCCAGAGAGTGACCAGAGAGCTTTTTGTCTTGTGACCTCACCTAGGAGAGTTCCACCGAGAGGGTGGATCCAAGGCTTGGACCAATGGATACTGAAGGTAGGAGGGGTTGGGTGAACCAGTGAGGCACCCAGGATGGGGTGATGGGCTGGGGCTACAGTGAATGACAGTTTAGGGGAGGGTTACAACTTGAACAGAACAACCATTTAAGAAAAATGAATCACCACAAAGAAGTGGAGCCCATTGCTGGAGAANGTTCCACCGAGAGGGTGGATCCAAGGCTTGGACCAATGGATACTGAAGGGAGGAGGGGTTGGGTGAACCAGTGAGGCACCCAGGATGGGGTGATGGGCTGGGGCTACAGTGAATGACAGTTTAGGGGAGGGATACAACTTGAACAGAACAACCATTTAAGAAAAATGAATCACCACAAAGAAGTGGAGCCCATTGCTGGAGAATTTCCATAACAACAGGTGTTTCCCCTCTTTCTTATTCTGGTTGCTCTAGAGAATCCCTTCCCAGCCCAGGCTGGACAGGGCTTGGAGCAGCCTGGGACAGTGGGAGCTTTCCCTGCCCCTGGCAGGGGGTGGGACTGGATGGGCTTTAAGGCCTCTCCAAACCCAAACTGTTCCATGATTCTGTGACTCAGAACTGGGATCCCTGTGCTCCCCCCGTGACAGAATGGGACAATTGGTGACATGTTCAATGCTCCAGTTCACACCGGTGGATTGGTGACCCCTGAGGGAGTTCTCTGCTGCAGCAGGAATTGGGGATATTTGAGACGCTTTATGCCACACAATGACACTCAATTTGCACTCATTGGAGTTTCAATTATCAGTCTCTAAACCGTCCTGGCCTGAAATTGCGTTTGTGCTTGTTCCCATCCCAGCTCTTCTGAACCGTTCCTGTCAATTGTGAGAAGGAGACCTGGAGCAAATACATCATTAAATAGCTGTAGAGGAAAGGGCGGCCACAGTGACCTCAGTGCTGGCATTTATCAACTTCCAACCTTCTCCTTTGGAATACTAATGGTTTACTAATGTACAGTTTAGAGTGGAATTAGCTCTGTATGCTGAATGCTTTGCAGAACACATCATAAATATTCCATAGAACAGAATGGATTCACAGAGTGCATATTTGCCCCCTCTGAGAGGGCAAATCTTACCCAAGTATCATTAAGTGGTCACAGACTCCAGGGTTTTTCACAGCCTCTTGCTCTTATCCTTTATGTGATGGTTTTATTTTGGAAGGAAGGGTATTTTGCACTTTCTGTATCCAGAAAGGAAATGATGAACAGCTCGGCTCCTGTAGGACTGGAGGGAGGATGTAAGTGGTGCATTACAGGTTGTAAGGGAGCTGTGGGTGACTGCAAACAGTTTTTCACTGGGCAAAGTCAGGCTCTCCTTAAAAGAAGGATAAATCTTGTTCATTGGAACAGAACATAATTATTCCTTTGAACTGGTGCTGCAGTGTTTTAAACAGCTTGGGGGGAAAGAGAGGTCTCTATCCAGCCACACATTCCCACCAGGATTTGGCAGGGGAGGGGGAAAACCAGCAGAGAGGGAGATCTGTGACGGAGAAGAACTGCTGAGCTTCCTGCAGCTTGAGGTACAAACAAACAAAAAAGTTGTAAAAGGTTCATGATGCCCATCTGTTTTGATGAGAAACCAGGAAAAATAAGGAGAGGCTGTCCCAGCCTTGCCTAAGGAAGATGTGTTGCTTCTTGGGGAAAGCTTGGCCAGCGCTGGGTGCAGTGTCTGGGTAAAAGCAAGGGGCCAGAGTTATGATGTGCTGAGACTGCAGAGGTGCCATTTGTCACCTCGGGGGCTCTCTGCACCGGGGATTTGTCTGTTCAGGGCTTGCTGTACTTCTTTCAGCCCCTCATAAACCAGCCTCTCTCCTGTGATGATGTTACCAATGCTGAGCTCTCAACACAGATGCTAAGCTCAATAAATTTGTTAAGTGCTTTGCTCTTTGGATGAAAACTGAATTTTAAGTATTGCTCTGCTAAATTCCATCTTCTCAGTCCTGCAGCTGAGGGTATCCAGATGAATTTCAGGCTGATGGATTCCCAGCATGTCTCTCTGTTCTGTTCTGTGTGGATTAGTTTTACAGCCTCTTAATTCCAGCACTCCATGTGCTCCTTAGGCAGAATTACTGCAAAGCTGTGCAGACTGAGAGGGGATTCCTTGGGTAAATGCTGGCCTTAATTAAAGTACCAGAGTTTCCTTTGGTTTAGGCAGGAATTTGAAAGTCACAGAGGATCAGAGTGGGAGGAGAAGAAGTCAAGGGGATGTGGTGTGAGGGGCTGGGCTCGGCTCCTCCCTGTGCCACTGTCTGGTCCCAATAAGTCACTCCCTGGGCCTGAAGCGCTCCTCACACTGAGGGGAACATCCCAGTGCTTGTTCAGGTGATGAAAAGCTCTAAATAAACACCGTGTGATTTGCTGTTAACACGGATTTCATTTTTTCTGGCATTACTTTACAAATAGGAATAATTCTGCTGGGTTTGTTCAGGACCTGGGGGCTGGGATTGCCCCAAGGCTCACAGACAGGGAGCTGTACATGGATTACCCATGCCAGGGCCTCCTGTGTCAGCTCCTGGTGTTTCACCGGGTTCTGGTGATCTTACTATGGGATGTCTGAGACTTAAAGGGGTTCGTGGCTTTTCAGGCTAGCCCACTCTCCAAACCTACTTTATAGATCCTGGTTTGTGGGTCCTGGCTCAGCAGAAAGCGTGGTGGTGGCAGAGAAAAGAAAGGCAGACTTCTGCAGGGAGGTAGAGATCTTTATTCCACCCAGATGGACACTGCGAAAAGTGTCTGTCCAACCCTTTCTGGGCTTGGACCTCACCTTAAAAGGTGGGGCAGGGAAAAACAGAAGATACAAACTTGGACCAATTGAGGGTACAGTGGGAGTGACCCATAAACACAAAATAGGAAAATGAAATACAACCTCGAGGGTAGAAGGGAAGGGGGGTTTAGTTTTCTATAGAATCTTGATAGCTTCTCAGAATTTCCTGATAGCTGAAGTGGAGTCTTACAAGAAACACACAGAGGACTAGGCTAGGTAGTTGAAGGTATTTCAGGGAGGGGAGGGAAAACAATACGGCAGATGTAACAGTGTAATAAGAGACATCTATCACCCAGGGAAACCATTAACAAAATAAAAACTTGGGCCAAGTGCCCATAAGAGGGCTGGTTACCAGAAAAACGCTCTACCACAGAGATTGACACCTCTTCTAATGCCAATGAAGAGAAAGAGAATCATGGAATCACGGAATGGTTTGGGTTTGGAGGGACCTTAAAGCCCATCCAGTGCCACCCCTGCCATGGGCAGGGACACCTTCCACTGTCCCAGGCTGCTCCAAGCCCCAATGTCCAACCTGGCCTTGGGCACTTCCAGGGATCCAGGGGCAGCCACAGCTGCTCTGGGCACCCTGTGCCAGGGCCTGCCCACCCTTCCACGGAACAATTCCTGCCCAATCTCCCATCCAGCCCTGCCCTCCTGCAGCTGCAGCCATCAGGATGTGGAGCATTGTCACAGTTCTCAAAAAATAAGTCTATTCAGACTCTTTCCTTTTTGTGGGGACCTTTCTCTCTTACTGGCTGGAAAAAACATCCAGCAAAGTCTGCCCAGAGACTGAGCTACTCCAAGGGAGCCCTGGTGGGCAATGCAGAACAAGTCTCTAATGGTTTCTAAAAGAGTGGGAATGTCTGTCAGCCTGCAGTGACAGCTCCCACTCCCCCTGTCCCTGTAGGTACCGGCTCTGTCCCACAAACACCACACAGTCCATGCACAGCTCCCACTGGGATCTGCTCACAGCCTTAGGATGTTGGGATTGCCATGGAAAGGAGTGGGAATCACTCTGAAGCTCCTCTGAGCTCAGCTGCTTCCTGGGTAATTTCCATTCCCTGACTTAGGATCTCTGTGGATGCAGAAAAATGGGATCAGCCCTGACCTGAGGCCATCAAGAAAGCATCTCCTGACAGCTTCCATATCCTTTCCCATCCTCAGCAGCAATTTATAATCACAGCTCTAATTTGCTCACTGCTAAACGTCTGCACGGATATCAGAAACTGCGTGTGAAAAATCTCCTCCTTTGAGACTCTGTTGCTTTGTGCCTTTGAAGAGATGCAAACAATGGAAATCAAGAGTAAGAGATGGAGATATCAGAATGACAATGCAGTTATTAAAGACCTGAATCCTGCCAGGGGTCTGTCCTCTGGATAGAAATTAAGATGATCACAGGAATGCTGAATTAAATAGAACAGTCATGAATGAAACCTCACAACAAACAGACATTTATTCCTGCACCTCCACAGAGAAGGGAAGAATTCAGAGAGTGGATAATCACCCATCCTTATTTCTGTATTGTTTCCTTCACACATTCCCCTGCATCACCTGAGTCTGCCCAGGGAAAACAGGATAAATATTGTCTTTGGGACAGCAAATGCTGCCAGAGCAGTGCTGAGGTCTGGAACAGGTCTCCTGGGTGACCCAGGGACATGAGGTGTGAAGGCTGCAAAGGGAGGCAGCATTTCTGGGCACAGCGAGGAAACCATCTGGAAGCCTCTTGCTGGAAAGTGTCTCTTCCATTCCCGCTGGAAAGAGGTGTGACAGCTCCAGCAGCTCAGGATCCATGCTCTGTGTTATTCATCTGCCACCTCCTTTTGCTTAACAAGCTGTACATGTAGGGCTTTGTGGTTCCCTGTATCCATAGGACCTGGATCAGCAGCTTCCTCCTGGATGGACACTCTTGTACTGGATTTACTGATTTGTGTGTGCTGTGAAAATGTCAAAATGAGCAGAAAATATTCATTAATAAGTGCCAAAAAATTTACTTGGCTTTAGGCAAAATGAAGGCAGTGCCTGAGCAGAAAAGGTCAGTATGTGATGATGGAAGAGGAGAGAGCAGATCCCAGGAATTCAAACAAGGACTGGAATGGCTGAGGCTGTGCCAGGGAGGGTTTGATTGGGTATCAGGGAAAGGTTCTTCCCCCATTTGGTGCTGGCACTGCCCAGGCTCCCCAGGGAATGGTCCCAGCCCCGAGGCTGCCAGAGCTCCAGGAGCCTTTGGACAGCGCTGCCAGGGATGCCCAGGGTGGGATTGTTGGGGGGTCTGTGCAGGGACAGGGGGGGACTGGGTGATCCTTGGGGTCCTTCTCAGGTCAGAATATTCTGTGATTCCATAAGTGGAGGAGATGGAGCAATTAGCGGAAATTGTTAAGGTTCATAATTACACTGTAAAGGGACAAGAAAATCTCTATTTTTCATGTCTCTGTGTTCAGGAGCAGAACATGGGTAGGAAACCAGCTCCTTTGGTAATTCTGCTTTTCAGGGGCCCGTTAGAAACACAGCCAGATGCTCCTCTGCACTCACTTCAATGGATCACAAATCCAGGGAATTAATTTTCCATCCTCTGTGCAGGGAGACAGATTTAAGGAGCAGGTCAATAGGAGCAGGTGGGAATGGGACACAAAGGACATTTTCCATTGTGTGTAACTGGGATAAAAACAGCTCTGGGAACTGCTCAGGCACTGAACCCACTGTCAGGTGAGTCTGTTCAAAGGAGTAGAACAGTGGCTGGATCTTCCCTGGAATCGATGCCTTTCTCCAGCAGGGCCATTTGCTGGCTTTGAAAGGAAGGGTTGGGATGGCTGCTGTGGATGTTGGGGTTCCCAGCAAACGAGGGCTCCTGGGAGCAGAGTCAGGAGCGCCTGCTCCCTGCAGAGAGAAGCCTGCCTGCAGCAGGGATGTGCGGGCAGGGTGGGGAGGCAGCACAGCAGCTCCTGGGCCCTGACTGAGCAGCATTTGGGGCCCTGGCAGAGGCTCCTGTGATGGGGGATGAGCTCCAGGAGCACAGAAAGGGGGAAATGTTCAGGGAAGCTTTTGAAATGTCAGATATGGTGAGGCCGATTTCTAAATGAAATCACAACCAGCTCTGATCTTTAAACTTTGTAACTGTGGCCCTGTTTCTTCCTTTTTACCTTCGTCGTGTCAAGCAGTTCTTTTGACAGCATCATCTCCACATTAACTTTGTTACCTGGTGTTTGCCTTTGTTATCTGGTATTTGAAGTGAATATCCCATTATATTTTTTGGGAATATTTCTCAGGAGTTCAGACTATTTAAAGCTACACAGCTTCCATGAGAACTGAATTTTTCAGCTCAAGTCTAAGTCAGTCACTGAGTTCTTATTGCAAATATCCTCTCCTGCAACATTATGTGGAGTGAGAGATGAAATCCCTTAAACTCATGGCACTGGGAGTTTATTCCTCATCCTAAATTGGCCTTGGTATATTGGGAGGATGGGGGATGTGCAATTCTGAACGTGAGGTTGTCATCTTAATTATTGTTTTCAAGTACAAAAAAAAAAAAGCAGAGACTGCAGGTTTTTTGTTTGGTTCAATGGAGCAAAAGCAACAAATGCTTGATTCTGATTTCTATCACTGGAAATTGATTCTGAAGGTCAGAAGATGAGTAAATAGTGGAGCAGAAAAGATTCTTTTCTAGCTAAAAATCTTTGAATTATAAACAGTAATTCACTGACAAGGAAACAACAGAGGAGAAGGTTAAAGGATAAGAGGAAAAGACAGATCCTGAAAACTTCTTCACTGATAAGCTCACGAACATTTGCCATGTTTTAATCCCAGTCTTTTACTTCCTACGCTTTTTTTTTTTTTTAGATGATTCCTTTTGCTTCCTACTCTTTCTTTAGACTCTTCCTTTAGCTAGAGGAAATGAAAGATGGGCAGAAAATAAAGTGTAAAAAGCGTACAAAATGTAAATTCTGTATTTTATGGAAATGGTAGGAGGAGGAAAAAAACCATCCAAACTTTGTATTTATAAACCAGAGCTGCTTGTCAAAGACCCTTCAAGATGCTTTCTGGCAGCCAGAATTCCCCCACAAACCCCCAAACAGGAGGGTGAAAAGGGCTGTGAAACCTCAGGGAGCAGCACCCTGCCTGCATCCTTCATTGCCCCCAGGGTTCCCTGCCCAGGCTGTGGTT
>VWYP01010948.1:0-21525 GCA_013400435.1 Pycnonotus jocosus | reverse complement strand
TTTTTTTTTTTTTGTCATCTGGTGCTTTAGGAACAGAAAGCTGTGCATTTAATGTTACATACTTAAATGTGCTGGCATTTCTCAATATAGCCATGTTTACTGGAGTAATTACAAGTCAGATTCGGTGTCATGCTTGTTGACCTTTGAAAAAGGGCCCAAAACAAAATGCAAAACAACATTTACAAATGTTATGCTGAACAGAGCCTCAAGTACTTGCCATGATCTCTATATATTCATAGAGGGAAAGTAAAAGACTTAATAAAGACAAAAGTTATTGTGATATGTCCCAGTAAAAATTTCAGCTGAAGTGACTTGGAAAGAAAAAGAACCCAATGCAATTTTCTTCTGTGATAACTAAGGAGGGAAAAAAAAAGTAATCCTCCAATTACAGTTTTCAAAATAGAGAATAATCAGTGCTTGCAGCAGAATTAGGATTTCCCTGGTATTTTTCAATTGTGACTTAACTGTTAAACCCTGATTAACTTAAATACAGGTTTGTTATTTAAATATGAATATAACTTACGGTAGCTCAAGATAGAAATTGGAACTCAAAATATTCATATTGGCTATTTATCTACTGGTTGCCTCCCATGGAAACAATTATTTTTAGCACTTGGATATTTTCATGCATTGTGCAGGATGGTTTTATACAATTTACATAGAGAAAGTGTTTATTTCCAAGTTACACCTCATACACTGAAGAAATTTCCCCCCAGTGGCATTGCAAGCATTACCTGCTGAAGTTCCATGGAAACCCTGCATTCCTTGTCAGCTGATTTGGTTATTGGGATTTGCTTGGTTTTGGCTCCCCTGAGAGGAGACATCTTGTCATCCATATGTATTAGAGAGAGATTTTACTAATTTCCCTCCATCAAATGTCTTTTCAGCATGGATCTTGTGCCTGTGTATTCTCTTTGGAATGCTTTAATAGCATGGACACTAAAGCAAACATTTTGGCTGGGCAACAGAACTATCACACGGGTTTTAACCTTGATATTATTTTTAGGCTGTTTTCCCCACACCACCTGTAGCAGGCTGTAATTTCTTCTTCCCTTTTACCAGGAACACTGGAACTGCTTTGTCACTGGTGTCATTTCTGTCCCAAAGGACAAACTAAGGCTGTGTCTCTTTTGGATGATAATCAACTTCTGTCCCAACCCTGCCTATGTAAAACTGTACATGCTCACCCCAGTATTTTACAGACTCTCCTCTGTGACCAGTTGCATTGGTTGGTGCTATCAGATATATTCTGAGACCATTGCTTGTTTTGCTTTTCCAGGGTCTCACTCTAATGTTCCCATTGAGGCTTAGTCAAACAGGGACAGTGTGCTGCTGGCTGGCAGTATCCCAGTATCTGTGTTACAGGTCTCAGGATCTCTTTCCTTGTCAAGCAGAATCCTCTTGTTCCTCAAAAATACTTCATAATGAAAAATTACTTCGGATTTATTGAGCATTATACTTTTTTAATTACTGTTTGACAAAAAAGTAGCTTCAGTGGTGCCCAATGGTTGCAATACATTTTGAAAAATAGCTCTTGCTTGGAATTTATATTTTGTTGCTTATTCTGAGTGTGTTGTTTTGTCCAAACACCCAAGGCTGAAGATTATGAGCACTGCAGTAGCAAAGCCTAGCAATTATATCCCCTTTCCTGTGCCAGCCCAGAAGCTAATCCCCTTGTCCCTTTGTTTCTCTTGTGTGTTCCCTGATAAAAAGGAAAATGCCCCTGGCCTGTCACCTTGGCTTTACATTTTAAAAGTTCTGCATGCTTTTCTAAAGATGGACAGAATTTTCAATGGGGAACTGGCACTGCATCATGTCTGCAGGACCTCTCTCCTGAGGCAGACACTGGATTAATGTCTTTCACACAAATTTAGAGGCACATGCAGAGAGAGGGAGAGATCAGATCAATGTTTAATTATGCAAATAGTCTTCTAAGTTTTAATATTAAACTGGCCTAGACCTGTCATAACAGCTATGCTGAGGGCAGGCCATGAGTGAGCTGCATTATTGGTGGGGACACAGTGGATGTGGGTGCAGGGGATCAAGGTCTGGTTTGGCAGCTCTTGGCATTGCTGGAGAGCTGTGCAGAGGGCTGAGCTGCCCCCAGCTCCTGCTCACAAAGGCACAGATGAAGTTTCTGGCTGAAAACCCAATATATGGGTCTGGCTATAGTATGGCTTTGTATGATGTTATTTAAAGCCCTCTCAGTGTTGGTTCAGGCTGTGCATGGCTCACCTGATGTGGGTGTATGAAGACACTCATCTCTAGTGCTCTCCTGGCAGCTGTGGCTGCAGTGACTTGCATGGTGAGGACCATGGAGTGAGAGGTACTGCACCCTGAGCTTGTGCTTGGTCAACCTTTTGTCATGAGGAGCTCATTTAATTGTGCTGGAGTTGATGAGCTTATGTGGGAATCCAACTACAAAATTTCCACTTTTTGAGTGCTTTGCCAGAGGATGAAAGTCAGCTCCCTTCCTTGCAGGGTTTCTCTGCAGTTTGTGAGCACTTTCCATGGAGGAGCCAGGCTTTCTGGAGGATGCAGATATGGATGTACAAGTGTTATATGATAATGCAAGGAAACTGCACCCAACTGCCAAACTCGACATGCTTTAAAACATTGTTTCTCTTAACTCTTTAATATATGGCACCTTTCCTATTTCAATTCAAACCTTCATGGCACCATTCATCCTTCTGCTCATTCTATCCCTCTGTTTTGGCATCCCTATGTCTCACCAAATCGCTGCTAGCCCCAGGAATTGCATTACAAAGAAGTTTTAAGGAAGCACATTTATATATTTTTCTATTTAATTTCTACTCTTTTCTATTAGGGAGCTCCTCCCAAGCTTTGGTGCTTTTGCCCAGTGCAGTGGCAAGGCACATAGTTTATATGGCTGATATGTTTCTCTTAAAAAGAGTGGTGTTGAGGTTGTGTGGGTGCCCCTTTGCCATGCTGATTTGTGGGACCTTTTCTGCTGTGGTTGTTTTCACTGTTTCATTTTTACAGCCTGCTGGATCCTCATGTGAGTGAGCAGAATTGCTCATCTGTGAGATCCTCTGGGGGACACAGTAGAGAGGGTGCATTTCTGATATCCTGTTTGCTTGGTGGTTGTGTTCAGCACGACTCCTGCCTTGTGTGACTCTTGCCTCACGTTGTTAAGATAATGGAGGAGGAAGAGGAATATTGCCTGCTGCTGTGTCAGATTAGGTAATGATTTTCTAGCTCTCACAAGCTGTATCAGGTTTGTCTCAGTGCCCACACAGTGCCTTGTTTCACTATCAAAAGAGAGTCTTGAATTATGCAAAGAGTAAGGTACGAGCAGCAGAGCTACTGCTGAGCATGGTTTTACATTGCCTCTATTGAATATTCATTGTTATCAAAGATCACAACTTTGTTTTCTGGAGTTAAAATATTTTTGGTAGCTTAGACAATTCCAGCCTGCACAATATGTATTGATACAGATAACCAACAGCTCTGTTACTCTAAAGCAATGGGATTTTAGGCAGAGGAAATGAAAACACTAGTTATGTGGTATTTCAGGTACAAACCCAGGCACTTCAAAATGTTCATTCTTGTTCTTTGCCAATTCTTAGTCCAGAAGTCTTTGCTCTTGATGCACTTCAAGGCCAGAAGATGAGCAAAGGCATTCCTATACACAAACTGAGATAACTGAGTTTAATTACCATCCACCACGTTTCTGAGGTACCCATCTGAGGCATTTATTATGAGAAGAGCTGTCACGAAGTGCTTGGTAGAAAATGAGAGTAGTTTTCAGTGCAGTTTTGTAGAACTGTCTGATGCTGAAACACTTGCTGGGGAGGGGGAGGCTGGTTGTGTAATGAAAACACAGACAGTGTGTCTGGTTTGAAGGGGGATGGTTAGAAATGAAGTAGAGCCAGGATTTGCCTGTTTGCTTTTATGATATACTGAGGCACTTGCTTTTCCTTTGGGGTCTACATGTTTCATTAGGAGGGTTTTGTGGTAGAGAGGGAAGCAGGTAATTGAAAAACATTTTGGGCTGTGACAATGAGCTCTTCCCTCTAACAGAATCGTGTTCTGCTGTTTCCACTCTCAGCTTGCTGACAAGATGATAAAAGGTAGCATGGTGTGTGTGCCTTGGTAGATAGTGCCTTACTTCCAAAGGTAGGAAGATAATTTAAACAATGCTCTGCTTGAGAAGGAGGGAACAGCTTTAACATGCTGATACAAGGGAGAGAGGGGTTGATGTTTTACTAGGGAGTAGTTCAGGGGCTAGACAGAATAGGAAAGCTGGATTTCTGGGCATCCCATTCTCTTCAGCCTCAGGTGTGGGACAGTTTCAGAGGCTTTTGAGGCTGCTAGTGAAATCTGTGCTGAAACATTGCCCCTGACTGGGGTGCCAGCCCTAGGGAGCAATGGCTTGAAAGAGGGTCTGAGGATGGGTGGGAATGTTAATTTAGGGGATTTTGATCTGTCTGGTGGTTTTTTTGCAAAGTAGTGGTATCCCAGTGAAGTATAAAGAGGCAGCACTTGTGGTTGTTTTCTTTGCTGCTGTTGAAGCAGGGCTAAGGAAGGAGATCTAAGGAAGGATTAGGGATTACATTTCTTTCTAATGCTTGGTGGTAGCTGAAAGCTTAGAGTGCAACTCCATCACATCAGCAGACATCTGTGAAGATAAGGAAGAATATAGATGTTAGAAGAGCAAGTATATGGAAAAAGCAGAGGGCAGGAGAGGGGAGAGATTAACAGATGGGAGGCAGAAAAATAGTGAGTGAGGTAGAAGGGGAGGAATAGCCTTTCTGCCAGACACATCCCCATTTTCCATTCCCAGGAGAGGCTGTTCCTTGGCGAGGAGCTTGGGTACCTGCAGATGGCAGCTGCGACACGGGAGATCGAGTTTGCCGGATTTCAGGCAGCAAAATAGAGACTAGTATGAGTTCATAGGGAAAAACCAGCCACATTTCTCAGTCAGCAGTGTGTGTCTGTCTGTGCTGCTGGGTCCCTGCTGCAAAAGGGCTTCCAGAGAGCAAGACCTATCACCAGACCAGGGGCTGTGTGGCTGTGATGCCTCTCTGTCGGGGCCAGAAAGGAACCACCACCACATCCTCATAATCCACTTAGTTTAAACAGCTGAGAAAGCAGAGGAGAAGTATCAGGCACTGCTTCCCAGGTGGCTGATGGCTGTAGCATGGAGAATGAGTTAGAGAACTACAAATGCTTAGAGGAAAGAGCCTGCAAGGTTTCACTGTTCAAACCTAAATCCTTTCAGCTGGTCTCTGGGTGTAGCATAACCCTGTTGTTGATGGTTGTAATTCTGGGTCCAGGCAATGAAACATCCATGGTTGCTTGGAAGAGCCCTTAGGGGAAAAGGGGTTAAAAACTTCAATATGGCAGTGGCAAGAGCTGTTAACTGAAAAATCAACAAATGGTGTTATGAATGAGAAAAGGCTGACCTGGCAAACCCTTTCTCTCATTTCAATGGCGTCTCTCTTTTCCTCTTTACTGCTCTGCTTTTATGATAGTACAGACAACAGGCAATCAGGCAAGGATTTGCAGGGAATACTAGGAATAAGTGTTTTATTTTGGGGTTTGTGCTGTTTGTGGGGTTTTGGTAGCATAATAGGGCAATGCATTTTTTTCATAACCACCTCAATCCTTTTTGCTCTTGCTGTGGATTACAGAGGATAAAAGTAAAGTGATCTCATAGCTGCACATTATATATGATGCATTTGAATACATTCAAACACATAGTGATACTGCACACTCACAATAAGAAAGCTGAGAAATGCTAGAAGCAGACTGTTTTGAGAAACATTTTTGATTTTGCAGGCTGTTCTCAGCTAAAGCAAGGTGCCTGGTCAGGCATCGAAAATTGTCACATTCTGTGATTGTCTGGTGCTCTGGTCTAAGCAGCCCAGACTGTGTGTGGCTGCTCCCCATGGTATTGTGTGTGATGTGTCTGCTCAGCACTGCTCTCCTCAGCACAGGAAAGTTTTGAGTAACTCATGAGGTATCTGCACCGACCATAAACTCTGTCCATCTGGGTTAGGTTTGAACACAAGCTTGCCTTTCAGGCCACTTTAAAGCCATTTCATGGTGTAGATGGGAATATGAGAGAATCTCTAACAGATGATCAGATCCCTGTGCTGTCTGTACACCTGAGGACTGAATGCTCTTAAACTCTGCCGCTGTATTTGGTTGTTCACATAATTTTATTTAGAGTACAGGTAAGGGCAGTTCTGCAGTTATCCCTTCTGTTTCAAACAGCAAAAAATCAGGCAACTGTTGGTTTTTTAACTCGTAATGATTAGAAAAATCACATGCATTTCTGTGTCCTGAGGAAGATAACAGTAAAAGTTTCTCTGGTGTTTCCTGCTTTGGGGGTGAGCTTGGGCAGACCTGTGGTAAGCTGCCTTATGTGCTTCTCTATGGCTCTTAGAGTGAATGTCAGAGAGCAGCAGAACTCAGCTTTGCTACTTGAAAGCTTTAAGTATCTTACAATAACCTCAATTTACAGCTATTTGGAAAGGATGCAGCAGAGCAGAGCAAGTTGGGGAACCCCTGCTGAAGACAGAAATTTGACTTCAAGTACTAGGCAAAAGCTCATGCTGTGGCTGTGCTGGCAAGCAGCTCACAGCTTCTATTATTTGATGGCTGAAAGCATCTTACAGCTGTTTAAACTTCCAGCAGTTTGAGAAAAAAGCAGCAGAGTGGAACACTTTGTTTGTATGAGCGGTGTGAGCCCGTGTGAACCTGGGCTGTGCCCCTGAAGGGTTTGTCATCCCTAGGGCTGCCCACCAGCAGCTGGGCTAATCCCAGCAATCCTGAGCTGCAGGATTGGTACTGGTGCAGTGAACAACATGATAATAAAAACAACAGCTTTAAGCAGAGGGCGTTAGAAGTTGGAGAATGAGGCAGCAGAAACCCAACCAAAAATGCTTTTTCCCAGAATAAAGACATGCCAAGGAACTGTTCTTCCCTGAAATACCAGCCCCGAGGAGCTCAGACCTCAGGCTGAAGATGTAGATATCAAGTTAAATGAGTGTGAGTTGATCTGAGACAGTCTCTTTGCTGCAGGGGTAGCAGGGGTGTGTGCCGCAGTCAGGACATATCCACTGGGCACAACAGGTAGCAGCCAAGAGCTTGTCTAAGTATGGAGTGGTGCCTGGGATGGGCTGAGCTAGGGCATCTTGGAAGCAAAAGCATGCTGTAGGAACAGATCTTAACTGAGATTTTAATTTCCTGGATTGATTGGCTTTAAAGGAAGGAGATGGGGATTGGCTGGGAACACACTTCTCTGCTAGCACACTGAACAACATGCAGGGTGTTAGCATTTCCTCATTTTTTTAATACTGGTCTGGTGCTGCAGAATGAAATTCTGTTCCATGCAGTACTTTGGCCTTAAACTTTTGCAAACATACAGCACTTCTCAGTAAAGAACTACAATCAAACAAGAAAAAACTACACAGTAATACATAGTTTTTCCAGTATACTTTCCGAACTGGCAAGTGTGTATTGCCACTGTTTCCAAGCTCCTTATGGATCAAAGGTTCCTGAGATATATCTAGTTTTAAATGAGGCTGAGATTGTCTTTTGTGCATGTGGCCTAAGAAACATGAATTTAAAGCGAGTACAGGACTGCAGCATGGCAGTGAATTCATGAGACCTGGAAACACCTCAGAGAGCATCATTCTCCCACCACTCTCCTGTAAAACAGGCTCCTGTGATTATGAGAGAAGTGTGAAAGCTCCTGCAGTAGTCTTGGTGCATTCTCTGCATGGAAGTGAGTTCAGGGTCCTGGGAAAAAGGTAATTTAAGGATCTCCAGTGCTTACTGGTTTTGCTGATTCTTATGATTTTACTAGCATTGTGGCATTTAATGCCAATACCTCTGCACCTGGGGAAATCTGATGAATCTGAGGATGTCAGAGTATGAGCATCTCTTAGGCTTGTGATCCCAGGGTAAAGTGGAAAATGAGGAAAGAAGGCAACATTTAGAGGGAGGCAAAAAGGATACATTTCACCAAATCCCTTTTTGAGGTTTAAGATCTTGGTAAGGACGTTGTTTTGATGATACACTTGCTTATAAGTCCAAGATCATATTTCTTTGCATTCACTGAGATTTTAATTTGGGTGCAATTAGTGATATGCTATAAACTCTAAATTAATCCTACCATCTACTATATTATTCTGTTTTGTCTCTGCTACTGAACTGTTTTTTTCTCAAATGTTGTATAAAATTTGTATGTACTTCCTGGAAATCAGAAGATTTAACAGTGCTCTGTGGAGTGCTGTTCAGTTGATATGTGCATAGCACAGAGATATTAAAAGGTAAAAATTCTTTTAGAGGTGCTGAGTGTTATGGTCCTCTTGAAAGATAAGTGAGAAATTCAGCTACATGTTTGTCAGAATCCACAAAACTTGCCAAGACTGCAAATATGTGATGTCTGGGTGTTGGTATTAACCAGGTACAGTGCAAATAGAGGTAGGTATAAGAACTGGAAACAAGAGGTTGGGCATAAAAAACTGCACTAAGCCAGAATTCAAGGTGATGGAAGAGAAAAATTGTCCTTCTGAAAATACCTCTCTAGCTGACCACTGACAGAAAAACAGCTTCCAGGAGAGATTGTTTTCCCAGATAAAGCTGTGAGAAGAAACAAAGTTACAACAAAAATCATACTGTGGGCTTATGATAATGTATTAAGTATAAAATATATAAGACATCAGAAGTGGTTCCTATTTCCTGAAGATTGTGGGTTGCCTCTTTTCTAAAGTTACTGCATGTTTACCTGCCAGGTACTAACAGCACTTAAGTATATTTGCCGTGTTTAAAGGATGTTTTTCAATTGGAGGTAAAGCTCAGGATTATGAAGTTCCAACAAACTGCCTATGTGCTGAAAGAGCCCACAACTTGCTGGTCCTAGGGTGCCAGTAAAGCTCCTTTCTGGTTATTGGAGATGATCCAGACTCAGATGTTTCCTGGTTCTTGATTGCCTTGGCATTGTGCTGGACATCAGTAGCAGGCAGGGAAGGGGTTTCTTTTGTTGCTGCCTGAGATGCAAAATTGCAACTTCTGCTCTGTCCCAGGTGCATCCCGGTGCAGGTGGGTAGATGGAACCTTCCCCTTTGTGATTTATAGGGAATAGTGTCTCCACAGCCTTGTTTTCAACTTTAGGTAGGTCCAGCTTAATTTTTCAAAGGCGCCAAAAAGGTTTTCCTGCTGGGAGAGTGGTAACACTGCTGTACTGTCTCACTGATGTCTCAAAGTTAGTGAGTGTACCTCAGAGCCACTAAAGAACTCTCAGGGGCTTGGAGATATGCTGCTTTCTGCCCCTTCTGCCACTCCTCTGAAGAGCTGATGGAAGAAATGCCTTTGAGAAGGGGCTTTGGACCTGCTGCAATGCAGCAGTGGATAACTGAGAAGCAGCAGTACCAGGGAGCGTGAATGCAATTTTCTCCTGCATGACTTGGCTGATGATCAGCGATTTGCTTCTGTGAATAGGAACATTGTTGATTAAAATGGTGTGACTGTTGGGGCCATATTACAGTGGTGTCTTACAGTGTTGGTAGCTCAAATCTATCTTTTCTTGTTAAAGTTTAAACTCTGAGAAGACTGTAGAAATTTAAAAATCTCCCCCTGCAACCTTTGTAGACCTTGAGCTGTGAGCCAGACATAATAGATAAGCAAAGCAGATGCATATTTGCTTTTCATTCATGCTTTTTAAAATCCACCTGGAAGAGCTCTATACAGCTTTAAATGCTGTTGCATCTCATTTGTAGTTGAATATAAGTTGATGGTGGTAGATTAGGTGTCAGGTAGCTTGTGAGGACAACTACCTGGCAATGACATATTATTAAAAGTAGTTGAAATGATTGCACTTGTTCCAGAACAAAAGGTGGAGCTCTATCTATTTTTAACTTTCATTTCTGAACTATCTGATTGGAACTTAGTTCTGGGAGGCTGTAAAATAAATACAAGTTTTCTTTAGGATGGTCATTAGGGTATGATAGTTGTGGGGTATTTTTAGGTGATACTATCAAATCAGAGGAGTTGAAAGCTCACCTCTCAGCTAATTGTTTGTGGTTAAAAATTTTATTTTTAGTATTTGTTTCATTTCTTTTGGAAAGACTGAAGATTAAAATGTCCATGTATATATATGCACCCATTTTCTGTGGCTGGTGATACTGACATCAATATTTCTGGCATTTTCTAGTGTGTTTCCTTCATGCAAGACTGGCTGACATTACTTTAAAACATCTTTCTCCTCAGCACCCAAGAGGGAGCACCACAGTGTTTGGCGACATGCTGGCCCCAGGGCCTGAGGATGGCATGTGTGCATGTGTGTTTATCTGGGGTGTTCCTGCACATCCCAGGGCCACAGGCTGTGAGCCATATTGTCTGGAGATTTCCTGGAGCATCTATGAGACCAGGAGCAGAGGTATAGGGAGGAGAAGCATTTAGCAATATTTACCAGGGCTCTGACCAAGCCAGAGTGAGCCCTGGCTTCCGCAGCAATTTGTGGGGGATCTGCTTCCTTGGATGTCCTCTGGTGTTTGCCTCCTCAGGGATTATCAGTGGATAACCACTGAAGCACGTTATGGAAAATAAGAGCTGGAAATGATCAGGCTGCTACAAGATGCCTTGAGAGTTTCACAGTAATGCTCATGCTGCAAGAATCCATGGGTTGGGAGGAAAATTGCAACTTCAAATAGTTACTGAGAAAGAGAATGACTGTCATTTAGTGTCTGATTGTGTCATTAAGGGTGAATGTGAGAATATGTGTTCATTGTTTCTTGTCTTCTCTTTTTCTTTTGTTTTGCTTTTCTTTGTGGTTTTTTGTTTTGTTTTGTTTTGTTTTGCTTTGTTTTGTTTTTTACAGTAGTTAGGAGAACTGACTGTGGGAGGCTGAGAAGATCTGGTGACTCAAGGGAACTTTTTCCAGTTGTTCAGGCTGGGTTTTTTTGTTTTTCTGTTTGCTTTTTCCCTACCCCGCTCCACACCTCTGGGAGCCATTACATTTTCTGAGGATTATTGCTTTGGAAAACAGCAGGTGGTCCTGTGGCACTTGCTGCCAGCCTGTGGGAGTTTGACTGGTTGGGATAGAGAGTGATCTAGCCTTCATTAACAACAAAGGCATCAACTTAAAGCCTTGGGAAGTGGGATGCTAAGAAAGGAAACATCTAGTTGGGTTATGGCAAGGAGAAAAGGACTGTGGGTATAGATATGCTAATAAGGCAATCCCTTATAAGGCAATGTTCTGAACTCTGGGTTATGATTGGTTGGTAGCATTACTCCATATATGGTAATGGTTCCAGTTCTCATTGCTCATTTGTTACCTACCCTTAGATGATTCCTATACAATGTCATGTTTTCCTCAGTTTCAGGTCTTTGAAGGAGCTGTGTGTGTAAGGCTTATTTCTTTGTCTTGCTGTTAAAGTCTTTGCTTTTCGGGCTTTCTTCGTCATTCTCGCTTCTTGATCACTGACGTTAGTGACTCACGCTGGTGGGAATGTCTCAGCCCTTATCCCTCTGCTGACAAGGATCTATTGCTGCACCCCACAGCTACACCCAGGCAGTGACACCAGCCAGCCCTGCAAGAGCTGAGGAGCCTGGCTGACAGGAGGCCAAGGAAAGGCACGGAGAGGTTCTATGGAAATCCTGGTGGGCAGTTTAAGTACATAGGAGCGATCAGGGGCACAGTTTAAAGGATCTGCAGAGGGGTGAGCTTGACTGATGGCTTTTTCCCTCCCACCTTCATTCCTATGAAGGACATCTGTATTCAGGGCTTGTAGCAAGGGACAATCATCCTCTTGTGTATGCTGACCCTCTGTATACACACCCTTGCACAATTAACTTTGCATCATTTGAACCTCTTCCCTGTCTTCAGGGGAAGCCCAAATAGTTTTTGGGTTGGTTTTGGGTTGTTTTGGGTTGTTTTGTTGGGTTGTGGTTTTGGGTTGTTTTTCCTCCCTGTGTGTGTTGGGCCAACCATGGCAGCACAACGTCCTTCCAATGTCTCTTGGCAGGGAGAGCTGGACTTGTCCTCTTTGGGCTGGCAATTCCTCTGCTGCCAAATGACTCCCTAGAGCTGCAACAAGAAATGTGGTGTCATGCTAGGGAGGAGGTGGCACAGCTACAGCTGGATGTCTGCCTCCTGGAAGCAGAATAAGGGAATGAGGAAAGCAAGGGATAATTACACACTGGTTTGCAGTTATGTCAGTGACTAAATTACCAGGTATAAAAGGAGTGATTGAGACAGTGTTAATTGAACCTGACAATGGTATTTTTAAAATCAAAATAGAAGGGGTTTTTTTCTTCAGAATTTCTCAGGAAGCTTTTTGTGATGCTAGGCTCTCAAGCATAGACTGAACTGAACAATACTGCAGTGTCCTAATGATGGGACTTGTCCAAGCACTCAGCTTTAGGAGTAATCTATGGAAAGTTGGCCATGTCCTGGGCATAAGATTAAAAAAACCCCCTGAGATTTAAGGGGCAAGTCCTTACTCCCCAGGGCAATAATTCTACATGGCACTTGGAGTCAGGCTCAAGGTGTTGGATCTCTTTCTTTTCAAGTTTGAAAGACAGAAGAAAGATTTGAAAATAAACACAGAAGAGTATCTGGTTGTCCCTTTGATTTTGCAGGCAGGAATGCGACAGTTACTTTTCAGTTATAAAATGGGGATTAATTATTATGGTGAGGTGTTCAGGCCAGCTGTTGGCCATCACAATACCTGGTTTGCAGGACACTTCTTACAGGAAGTGTTTTATTTTGCTATTGCTGTTTATGTCAGAGGATTTGTAGGATTTTCTTAAAAATCTTTTCACGTGGAAAATTTAGGTCTTATGAATCAAATTCAAACGAGACAGTATTAAAAATGGAAATTTTTATTTATTGGCATAACAAGTTTGGAACAATGTCATCCAATTTGGGGATTGGCAGAGAAGAGTGAAACATCACTGGAGTCAGGGTGCTACTTATTTTCTATAAACATTTTGTTAGAACAGTGTTAATTTTAATCTTAATTTTACTACTGTAGTTTTGTACAGATATTCATCTGCCTCTTGGAGTGTTTAATGTTCACATACTGGAAGAGTATTTTAAATACGTAATAAATGCAGAGTGTAACCCTCAAATCTTGTTCATATCAATGCAAACTCTTGGATGGCAACAATTGCAAATATATGTCTTGCTTTGCAGGATACCAACTCATTGGCTTGGGGTAGAGGGCTCACCTGAAGTGACGACAAATATTTTGTATTTAAATATTCATAGCTGAGCCAGATGAACAAAAACAGCTGCAGCATTTAATTTTATTTCTTTTTCTTTTATGGAGAGGTCTTATGCAGACTGATGGCAGTCCTGGAGAGAGATCCATCCTTGCTGGAGTGGGATCCACGTGCAGATTTTAATCAGGAATGACAGCTCCAAAGCAGCCCTGTGTGCAGTACCTCTGAGACCTGTACCCTTACTGCTGCTCACACTGGCATGGAGGAGGAGGTGAGCAGGATGTCGAGCAGTAACTGAATGATGTGTGAAATTTCTGAAACAAATAAAAGAATTTGTTTCTAAAAAGTTATTTCTGCCTATCTTTTAATTATTTCCTGTCTTTTCTGCTCCTTCTGTGTGGCTATGTTGTCAGAAGGATAAGCTGTGAAGAGGGTTAAATGAGAAGGTTTTTCTATGAGGATGAAAAATTGGAAGTATGTACCCATATTTTGTAGTTGAATGGATTATCCCTGTCAAGATGTGCTCTAGCTAGATGATGAGTAAGGCTGGTTTACAAACAGGAGAAACTATGATTTAGGAAGCGTGGAGGGTTTATTGTTTGTTTGTGGTGTGGCTGTTTTTTAAGTGCTTCTGGAGAGCTGGATATCTTCAAGAGTTTTGGGGTCAAAAAGAAATGCTGAGTTGCTGCAGAAAGGGGCATGTGGGGTTTGCTGTGTCTGAAACAGCTTGTGGACAGCCTGGGATGTGCAGCATTATAGGCAGTGGAGTGGGGGAACCCCCAGAGGTGCAGTGTTGTGCATTTATTTCTCTAATTGGGTTTTTATGTGAGTGAGATTTGTTAGTACTGTATCACAAACTTTGCTGGCTTGCTGTAGAAATCTTCTCCAAAAGAGTTAACAGCTGCTTCTAAACAAGATCTTCCAGGCTAGACATCCTGTACAGCTGAGATGACCTAGAAGTGGTCATAACCTCATTGCAATCACAATAACTCAGCTGGCCTATTATCAAATTCTTCAGCTCCCTGAATTGCTGGCCTCACTCCTCAGCTTTCTGTAAGAGCAACTTCTGAGTCCCTGGTGTAAGAAAAGCCTCAACAGCTTTTAGTTATCTTTCTGGCAACTTCTATCACAATTTCTGACTAAACTTCACAGCTTCCAGCTGCCTTCTTGGCACTAGCTTTAGGGAGCTGAGCCAGCATTAATTCCAGCCCCATCAGGTCTGCACCTGCCCTCGGGCTCTGATGGTTGCTGTGATGCTGATGGTGCTTCTGGTGCCCAAAAGGAGCCTCCTTACATACCAAAAATAGTCAGGTGGCACACTCAGCTCCTGCTGCTGCAAATAAGCTCAGGTTTTCTGAAGGCTGGCCCTGAAGTGGCAGCCTTTCCACTGCCACAGAAACATCAGGGTCAATAGTAAAAACTAACAGAAGTCCATAGTAAAGATTTTGTCCTTGTGAAGCCCCTAAACACCAACCAATGTGAGGAGTACCTGCTCGAGTCTGAAGTTACTGAAGAAAGAAAATGTGTAAGTTAGCATTTAAGAGGTAACAATTTTCTGATATATCTTGATTTCATGAGCTAAGATGAAGAAGTACCAAATGTTTATCTGGGAAGTACAGCAGAAAATTAAAGGGGATTTGGAGAATGTCTGTTAGAAGAAGAAAGTTCAGTTCTATCTATGCAATTTTCTGAAAATAAATGCACCCACGCTTTATAATCCTTAATCTTTTATGCTCTTTTGAATTTGTACCTGTTGTGAAAACTGGAGAACTGAAACTACTTTGTTATCCTTGTTTAGCCAAAAGGACTTCCTAGAGTAAAAAAAAGTTAAGTAGTGTCATTGTGCAAGACTAGTAGGTCTTCTTGCAAACTAGGACAGGGTTTATAAGGCACAGTGTAGGCCTGGCCATTTGACCCTTGCTGGGTTGAACAGAGGGCTGGGATTTAGCTGAACTCAAAGCTGGATTAGGACTGGATTTGTCTCCACCAGGAAGCACAATTCGTGGTTGTCCAGTAGATACAGGGTGAAATAGGGAAGGGGAGATGGAAAGCACAAGCAGTAGTTTGTGATAATGTTATGTAGAAGGAAGAAGAAAAATAGACAGACTCTCAGATAATAGAAATACCCAGTCATGATCTTCTGTTTGGAGTACAGTAAACTGCAGCTCCTCAGAACAAATGTAAATGTTAGAAGCCCATGGGAGAGATGAGATTACCCAAAGGTTAGGTACAAAAAGCTTCAGTGTGTTGAAGTAAGTGGTTCTCACATGGAATGCTAAAACATTTCCCTTCTGTCAGTCCAGTGCTAAATAGAAACTGTAAAATCAAGTGATAAAGTAAATCAAATGGAGCAATGTTTGTTTGGCTGCTTATTGCTGACAACTGGCCCTGGTGAAGGATGCAGTGGTTTGATGAGTATCAGCAGGCTTCTGCATTCCTACAGTATTTGCAGTTAAAGAGATTATTGGATTGTTGTGTGATGTATTAAAAAAGCTAATACTGTATTTACAATACCAGGGTACCAGAGATGTGGATAGATGAGATCAGAGTGAAGGTATGAGACTTGTAAATGGAGATGTATATTTCAGAGATTTTGTCCATTTACTCTACTGCTTGCAGAGAAGAGAGATGATTTAATACAGAGTCCAAAAATGCCTTTAGTATGCTACACTTGAAATGCATACCCAAATCTTATTTACCATTGTCCTGTGCAAAGAATTTTAATTATCCTCTAAGGTTTAAGGGAAAAATACAGCTGGAAAAAAAAATACTACAGTAAACAGGCTTTCTCAGATATATGTTTCAGCAGTAACAAAAGGGAAATATGTGAGCAGCATTAATTTTTTACTACAGTACTTTGTGGAAGCAATATACAAGAACCATTAATATTTTATTAGAGATCTGTAACAGTATTTGCAGTTGACTGATTTGACTGTATGATAAGAATTAACTCCACTACAGTCCTGGCTTTTTTCTTTCTTTATTTTCATGGCCAGTTGTTCAGCTCTATCCACCCAGCCACTCTGTTGTTATGCAGGGTTTTCCTTCTCACACCATGCATTTCTGTGTACACATTGCATGTGGTGAGGTGCCTGGAACAGAAGGAAGCCTGCAGCCAGGCATGAGTGATGTTGTCTGTTCCAGCACTGGCACCTCTCTCAAAAGCCATGACATTTAATGCAGTACTCTTACTGAGAGTGGCTCTGGGGGAGCTTGGGCACAGAGATTCTCTGCTGTGGGACACCCTCGGGCTCTGATCTGATCCTGTGATCCTGCAGATCATGGATAGGTTTCTATGTTCACTTTTCTGTTTGCTTTTTATTCCAAATTTATATGAACTTAGGATAAATAAATAGATAAATTCATCTGAGTAGTCATGCTTGAGTCAGTGGGAAGTAAGAAGAACCCTCTTGGTGAGACTGGAGCTGCTGGGAGCAACCATGGCAGTGTAATTATAAAATTTTATTGTTAACTGAATACACCATATATGCTCTTATTTTTTTTATTATGTTAATAATTTTCAGTGGTTTGAGCTGTCTTCTATGTAGTCTGGTTGCAGAAATTTCCCCAAACAAGCCTTTAATAATTTTCACTGCTGCTTCCTTGAATCTCTATATAGAAAGAATCAGATTACCCAATTTCATTTTTTTTTTTGTGTTCAAACCCAAGCCATTGGGATACACTTGATTTCTCTGACACCCTATCACTGCTTTTCCAAAAGTGAGCATACTAGATGGCTTACTTGAAAAACAGCAGCTGACAAGTGTGCTTAATTTCATGTTAAACTATCAGTCCTCATTTATTTGAGTCTGTTAAAGATGCATTTGATATGAAAGGCCTAGTTCTGGTACAGTCCTTTTCTGATGAGGTTTAGTCTTGTGTTGACACAGAGACTTAGTCACATACATAAGAAGTTACTCAAATAATAACAGAAGAAGATTACTTTGAAAGAAATGCTGCATATCCACCCTTAGAAATACTTGTACTAAATCAAATCCAATTGTTATAAGCTTCAAATGCCACCCCCCAAAAAAAAAAAATCCCAGAAGAACTTGATATCCCTTGCTAGATAAATTCTTTCTGACTGGTTCAGCTGAGGAGGCCCCTTACATAAATGCAGGTGTCAGAAGGTCTCATATTTGCCTTAATATCCATTTCCTTGTCTACAGGCTCACAGAGGAGAAAAGAGGTGTAGGGTCTGAGAAGAGACAGCAGCAACCCATTGTGCTCAGTGTGACCTTGTAAAGCAATTTAGGCCCAATTGTGCAAAGAATTTCAATGACAATGACACACAAATAGATGCATGGTGGCTGCAGTGGCCCCGTGCCTCATTTTTCCATCACAGCTATGAGGGAAGTGATAATTCCTTACCTGTATTTCCATCCTTTGTGGGTGCAGGATGGTTACATGGGCTTTAAGCTGTGGTGAATTCAGTACTCTGATTAGATTTCTATTTTTGCACACTGCAGCAATACACTGTGCAAGTGAATTACCAAAATAATCTGGAGCCAACCCACAAATCCAGATGAGAATGGACTGTTTTCATCAATTCTCTCTTTTTTTTCTTTTTTTCATCCCACTAAGTCTACTCCTCCACAGTTTACTGAACCAGGGATGTACCTTCCTCTCCTGGCATAATGCAGCATGGCTCAGGAATACAGAACCAAATTTTCTGTGTGACAATATGAAAACTTGATAAAACTACAAAAATAGATTTTTTTTCCATGCAAGTGTCTGTTATACTCTTCTCATCTCAATACACACAACTCATGGTAATTGACCATCACAATAAAGTGAAAAAGTTTGTTCCTTTAGGTGTGGGATTATTAATTTTTAACTTGGTACTGGTGCATCAAATGGCATGCGATTTAAGGGTTGATAAGTTATTTGTATTTTTCCATCAGACTGCATGGAACAGTTTTCAGACACTATTAAGTCCTTTTAAAAAACAATTCTTTCTGAATTTTGTGCTTTTGAAGCATGCCAGAAAATTTCTTCTTGAAACAAACCTCGTGTAATTCATGCTTATGGATATGGAATGACATATGGGGAAGCTATAATAACAACTGCCAACACATGAGGCAGGAATAATATTTTTCTAGTCTCTCCTCACCTACCAGTGATGTTAGCAACCCTTCCCCTTGAAAGCACAATTCATGATGTCTGTGTGACACCTATCCTTTTTCAGGGCTGCCACAGACAAAGAAATTGTCACCTGATGAAGGGGCTTTGGAATTTCTTCAAATCCCAGGAGTGCCCAGGCACAGGTGTTGTTCTGCTATCTCCATTTCTTCTCAGCCACACTGAATCCATATTGTACTTGTGCATGAATAACATCTAGTTTGCAAAAATATTGACTGCTACAGAATAGCCCTAGTTAGTGAGCTAACTTACTCTGTGATCACCAGATCACAGAGAACTGGATTTTTTCCCCTTCTTCTCTGTAGTGTTGATAAGTTAATTGATTTCAATTCCAGCTGTGTAAGGTGATTCTCTGTGGATGCTTTTCATGCATCACTCTGAGCTCAGGTCCTGAGGTGAATAATTTCCTGCTTTGCTGTCCATCAGTGTCAGTAGCCACAGCTTTGGAGCAGCTGCTCAGGGGTCCATGGTGATGGGCATGGTGAGGACATGCTGTATGCCCCAGGCTGCTTCCTTCCTTCTGCTCCCACAGTTACAACTGCAGAGGCTGTTCCTGCTGCTGCCTGCAAATGCCATCCAACCTTCTCTGCAGTGTCTGCAAATTGTTTGGGTTTGAGTCTTTTTTAGTGATCCTATGCTTTGCCTAGTATATAATGTCCCTAATTGGCAGGCTACCATATTCCCCTGTACTGCTCCTAGTGTGGTGACTTCTCCATTTTTGACTCAAAACATGAGTATTTACTCTTCTCTTGACATCTCCTGTTCAAATTTGATGAAGCACAGCTCACTGCTCATTGTCAGATCAGCACAGGAAATGATTTGTCACAGAAAGCCCTTATGGTATGGTGCAAAGCTGGCAGAGCTGTGTGTCCTTTCCTGCTTGCCAGTGCTCCTGGCATGGCAAAAGGGCAAATCCCAATTGTGCTCCCACATGTGGTGTTGCCATGTAAAAGCCCTTTTGCCTTTTTGTGGAAGGACCCAGATTCAGAAGGTCTCCACACATGGCAGCATGGGCATGTAAAGGCAGAGCTTCCTACATGCTCTGAAAGATGCCAGAACAGAACATCCTAAGCAGCAGAGATGCACTTTTGCATCACCTGTTGGGAAAGCTGTTACCAGAAAAGGTCGTAACTATAATGCACACTCCAGTGTGTGTCCTCTGTGGTTATAGGTAACACCTGGGAGGTATTGCTGCAATGACTATGAAAGTGCAGCATAGGCCCTGGCCTCTCTGCTGAGCTGCTGAATCTTTAGTTCCACAGCTGGCAGCAATAGTAAAAATCATGGGCTTGTGCCACTGACAGTGATTTCTTGTACCCTGAGTTCAATAAAAACCTCACAATACTTTCACTGACATAGTTAATATTCTCTCAATCCATGTCAACATGCTTGTGTTCAGAATCTGGCTCCTCTGAATCAGAAAGTGGATGATTTCAGCAGCAAATTTTGCTAGGCAGCCATTGAGTTGACCTGAACCATTTTTAACACGGTGATTTAGAGGCAAGAGGCAACTTCCACTTACTTTGCCATATCCTGAATCATCTGTGCTTGTTCTCCTCATAGTTGCATTGTGTCATTTTAACAGAAGTACTGTAGCTGAAGCATTTCCACTCAGCTCCAAAAGCCCTTTGAATATTCTTGTAAGAAAAGGTTGCTTTATAGGAAGATGGAGCACAAATTATTACCGGTCAGGAGCTGACATGGAGATTTGGCACTCGATCTGGAGTGCTTTCTTTCAAGAGGTGTTTCTGTGAGTTCTGCCCTGTTCCTGCTGAACAGGCAGTCTCTGTTGTCAGTCTCTAACCCTGATCAGGCAGTCTCTGTTGTCAGTCTCTAACCATGGGCTTGTCAGGCATGATAAAGACAAAGGGATATATACCGTGTGTGTTGGCTGATTGCACATTGTCTGGAGCAGTATAATTTTCCCACACTGTTATTGCTTTCAAGTGATTTATTTCTGCAATTTCTTGGGGAAAGTCATCTGCAGGTTTCAAAATGCATAGTGTTATGATCTTAAGGATTTATTCTCACTGTGTAAATGGGGACTCTCAGTGTAATCTATGAAACTACTCTAAGATAGTATGGAAAACTAATCAAGACTGCTTTTAGAACATGGACATCAGCAGAATGACTGCCAGTTTATATTAACATGCCTGATGGGTAAAATGTGACTGGAGAGCAGCTGATAGTCTAAGAAGAAGCACTGCTTTTGGATAAAAATTATTGAACATAAGGAGCAATGAACAGAAGATTTTAGAGGTGTCGTGTGTAGAATTTCCAGTGTCTCTTGAAAATAAATATCTTGTTTTCATGATAAGTACTGTCTTTTTCATCCCCTACAGGAAATGCTTCAACTCTCATGGAAATAAGGAGGGAAAGTAATCATAGTTTCTTATTCATTTTTGCCCTCAGAGGAAGGAGACCAACTTTTCTTTGAAGACTATTCATACTGTAATTGAACCAGGGTAATTACTATGCAAACAATACCTACTTTTCTCATAGCTTCAGGAGATTTATTATCTCATTATCTGTTTGCTTGTTTGTTTCCCACTGCCTGCAAATCACTGGCCAGGTAAAGATTAGTCTGGTGAACCCTTTGATAGTTTGGTCAATACATTTCCTATTCAGAGTGGTAAAGTCCTGGCTGTAAGAAAGACTGGGCAGTTTAAGGTGCCAGCTTGTTGTTCTCTGATATTTTATTATTCCTTGGCTGTGAGAAATAAACACCTTTCTGGCTGATGTGGAGGAGCAGGCTGTGTGGCTTAAGCTCCTTAAGTTGCCTAGAAGAAACCATAGGGAGTTTGCTATATTAATGTGTTTTTTCTTTGTGCTAAAATTTCATGGACTACTCTTGAAATCTTTCCTTTGTGACTTGTCCAGCTTCTTCATATTGGTCAAACACCCTGATCTTAATAGTTCAAACCCTTCTCCCTGGGCTGTGGGATGGAAGCATTTCTACTTGTAAAAACAACAATGCTTAGTGTTGCAAAAAAAAAATTCCTTTCCTTTACAGAGCACGTGTAGAGAAAAAGTCAGTAAAATTACTGGGGTAACATGGATACATTAGGAAAATTTCATTTTCAGTACTTGGAAATATGGTGCTACCACACAAGGAAATAACTCTTGCAGTTTTACAAATAAGTGGTTGGAGTTTTGTTTCTCTCTAGTCCAGCCTCAAGC